>PVIY010048440.1:0-17289 GCA_004026745.1 Myrmecophaga tridactyla
CCACATTTAAATGAAAGCCAGTGAGACATTGTGAGATTCCTCTCAGGGAGCTTAGCGATAATCACCAAAAATGAATGTTAAGTGAAGTAACCAGTAAAATACCCTGTTTTGTCAGCAGGGAAAAAACAAGGATGAGTTTTTTCTACTATTGAGTGCTATTTACTCTACTAAGTGGTTTATATGTTATATCTCAAAAAAGTAGGTTCAATTACTAACTGCATTTTATAGATGAGAAAATGGAGATTTAGCCAGATTAAGTAATTTGCCAAAAATTTCATTAAGTTTATAGCAGTGCAAATACTTTAAGTTCTCTCACCCCAGTCATTCTGTTTAATCTCTGTGCTATATTAGAAAACTCTTGTTAACACAGAGGAATCCATAAAGAAGATCTGAGCTTCATCAATCAAATCAGATCATTGCTGGTTACCTGCAGTGTTAGAGGGGATTACACCAGAATGATATTCAGGGTTGAATCTTTAGGGATTATGCTTGGACCTCCACAGTACCATTAAGATTGATACCTGGGATCAATCTAAATCTAGACTTATTAAAACATTCCTTGTTTAAAGAATTAATACCCCTGTGCAGATCACCTGGGCCAGTTCATAAGTAACCCATTGGCTAAAATGATAACCTAGATATGTATAACCCCTCTCATGTCTTCCACTATTACTACCCCAGTTTTGTAGATTCTAAAAATTGGGGTTTCCTTCTGAACTTATGGATATTTGAACTACTGGATTGTGAGTTCTATTTATTATTACTCGAGAGGTCTTCTAAGAGCCATTCTTCAGCATGTTAGAAGTGAGCAGCACCATGGTATTCTGTGAACACTCCCACTGGTCATGAAGTTGACCTGTTTCCACTGTTTAGAGGAAGAAGGAAGTGGTAAAATATAAATTTACAGGTTTTGAGTTATATATTTTTAAATTTTCCTCTGTATTTCTGTTTATACATCTCATATATTATGCTTTTTCTTTTGATATCTGAATCAGATCCAAGTCCATTATTTTACCTAATTAAGAAAGTTTAAACAAATGTAGCTGCTGATGCTAATAGAGTCATTTCATTCACTTCTGACTATTTATTCTATAATAGTTAGATATTTTTAATCCCTATATAAAAGGCAAACATGTACATGCTGTTTTTATAGTATATAATGATAACCAAATTAAACCAAGAGTATAGACAAACCGTAATTTTACTGTTTCAAAATATAAAGTATATTCAATACATGTACCATATTAACTTGTGTTTAACTATGTTTAACTATGATATGACTCCAATTTCTAAATAAAAGCCAAATATTTTGAATATAAATTATCCTAGTAACCATTTTCGTCAAGATTTCAAGTATAAAAAAATATTGCTGACTGCTTCAGTATGATTTTATGATACAGGCATTGCTATATATGTCTAAAAATATATCTACCCATTGAGTTGTGGATTTATTTTAGGAAAAGTGAAAAATTAATCTGTCATAAAGATTGTGGCAAACATGATGTTTTAGCAACATTTTAAAAATATGTTATAGTATCTTCTTATTCTCAAAAAATAGCAAACTAAATCTTAGAAAATAACAGTGTGTCAAAAATTGTAGTTGACAAGAGAAATGCTTCATACAAACACCTTAGAATGTGCATTTAGTGTTTTAAAACTGATCTTATAGAAGTCTCTCCTGAATTTTTAATGATATTTTGACTAACATTCCACCCTATGTCCAACAACTTCTTAAAGTAGTGCAGAGGAGGGAGTTCAAATTTGTAAAACACATGTACAACTAATATATTTTGTTCTTTCTGAATGAATACAAGTTTTAATTTTACCTTGCTGATGAAATCTTTTATTTATAAATACATAGATAAATTCCTACGAAGTCAAATTTTGTTAGGGTTCCCATTTATAGATGTTTTAAGAATATACTTAGCTATATTTTTGTTCATAGCATTTAGTAACATACTTTCTGAGTTTCTGCTTTCTTTACGTGCAACGAAATTTACTAACACTGCAGTAAGTCCCATCATGTAACTACACTGTAAACTCCTAGAGGTTGAACACTCAATATCAGAATGTTCCTAGCTTTCATTTTCACCTGCCTTTTTTTTTTACCACCTCTTTCAAAACCTAGCTGAAGATTCATATCTCTCAGATCTCACATGATCTACCCCACTCCATTATGAGTTCCTCTTGTATTTCTGCTCTAGCAGTGCTTCCAACTTCCTTGTTCCTGAGTAGTGGTTCTGTTTTGTAATGTTTCCAAAGGTCTACATATCATATATCATCAGTAACACTGAGTTCTTTGAAAGCCAAGGGTTTATTTCCTCCATTTCTAGTATCATAATTTTCCCTAGGATATTTCACATCACAATGTTTGTTCTGTAGGTCCTCAGAGTGAATTTCAGATTTGGGAAGAATAGGATGAAAGGCAGTGAGGGAAAACAGGGTAGTACCTGTTCAGTGATCCACAGTTAACAGGATACACCATCCCTCCTCCCCATCCCCAACTCTTATACTATTACTAGTATGAATACAATCTGAGCAGCATGTTTTTCATGCACACCAACAGCCACTGTGTACAGACTTTTTCCCTCCTATGGCTTCCTTCCTTGTTCATTTTAACCAGATTTTACTGGTGTTAAAAGGATGGGATCCATGCTTTGATATTGTCCGTAGGGCTCTCATTCTCTTAGACATAGTTTTGTCTTTTATAGCACTAGTGTAGTATTCATTATCTTTAATGAGAAATATTGACGGACTCATGTGGGGATTTGTGTATGCACAGTTTGGAGCAGTAAAAAGAAGTGAAACATTTATGATAACACTTAAAGTACTGGATTTTTTGAGCAAGAGAGTTTTGGTTTGAACTTGTAGACAATTTGTTTTCATATTAGTTTCTGTGAGATGGGGGTATAGGAAAATTGGGTTGGAAGTAGATCAACATAGACTGAGAGTTAAAGAATGCTTTGAAAGTTTTCTGCCAAAAATTCTTAGAGAATAGTTAATATGAACTTAATTTTTAAAAACAATTACTTTATGTTACTAAATACTGAAGATTTTACGATAACATACTGACTACAGGATTTGGGGTGCTTATAGAAAGACATTTTATTTGTACTGGGAAATTTAGGTTGCTGAACTTCTTTTATCATCTTCTGTAGTTCTGCAAGTGAATCTGGTTCCCAAAGCACTTGTGATCAACTTGTAACTCCAACAGCCTTGGCTGCCTGTACCAGAGTCGACTCCTGTTTTACCCCATGGCTTGTCCCATCTCTTGGCATATCTTTCCAATTTGCTCACTTGGAGTTCTGTCTTTGTCATCACCTTGATCAGTTGGGCACAGGTACTCTTTATTTTAATATCAAAATACTGTTCTCCTAATACTTACTGTTTTATCTTAATTGTTCTCAAGACACAGTTCAACAACTCTTACCCAAATAATTTATTTTCAGAAAGTATAATGGCCTAAGGGATTTCTATTCTATGTATTACAGTGTTAGTGATGTTTCACAGTTCTGTAATTGCTAATCATTTAGAGGTCATGTTCATTACCCATGAACAGTGAGAACTGGAAAGTTTAGTAGAAGTCAGTTTGGTACTACAGGTGTCACCATCACTTTTGAATCAGCTTAGGGATTTATTATGTAAGTTACCAGTGGGATTGAGCTGACACATTTGAAATGTACTAAGTCTTTTTTTTTCCCGTCTTTTTTTGTATTGTATAGTATAACATATATACAAATTAAAGAAATAAAAAAGCAATAGTTTTCAAAGCACTCTTCAACAAGTAGTTATAGGACAGATCCCAGAGTTTGTCATGGGCTACTATATGATCCTCTCATATTTTTTTCTTCTAGCTGCTCCAGATTATAGGAGGCTAGAGGGCTTAAATATTTTTTTATCATCAGAATAGACCTTTTTTCCAAAAAATAACATATATACAAAAAAGCTATACATTTCAATGCACAGCACCACAATTAGTTGTAGGACATATTTCAGAGTTCAACATGGGTTACAATTTCACAATTTTAGGTTTTTACTTCTAGCTGCTCTAAAATACTGGAGACTAACAGAGATATCAATTTAATGATTCAGCATTCATATTGATTTGTTAAATCCTATCTAAGTCCACCATCACCTTTGATCTTTCCATCCCTCTCTTTAAGGGTGTTGGGCTATGGCAATTCTAAATTTTTCATATTGGCAGGATCTGTCACTAATATGGGATAGGGAGATGGAACTATCTGATGTTCTAGAGAGGCTGGGCTAGGTTTCAGGACTTATCTGGACCAGGAACCCATCTGGAGGTTGTAGGTTTCTAGAAATTCTGTTACTCTAGTGCTTGGAACCCTTGTGGTATACTAAGTCTATATAGCTTTCTAATGAGAATTTTCAGTGAAATTACAAAAAAATTTTACCATTATTCCACTTATGATTTTTTGAAAGAAATACATCTGTTTTTGTTTAGTACCCTGAGCCATTACATTAATGGTAAATAGATTCCAAAAGTGCTTGATATTGCCTGATTTCAAAAGCACAAATACTTGTTGCAAAAGATGGGCAAATTCTCAAATAATACAAAGAACTAGCATTTTTACAAGTTTGAAAAGGAAGAAGATTAAATTTTCCTACATACCAACGGTAACCTTTCATAAGTTTGCTAATGTTAATTGAGTAATTATTTCTCAAGCATTATATTTTCTACTACCAAACGTTTTCTAGTAAATACATTTTGATTCCAGGTGTAGGTTTTTCAACCTCCATGTATTGGGAAAAAAAACAAATCAGATAAACACAGCTGCTGTTAAGCATCTTGCCTTTTCAGCAAAAATGGACTTGAACCTAACTCTCTTTAAGGTGTTTTTGTTTTTGAGATTTGGTTAGTAGATACAAGGCAATTCTATAAAAATCTCCTTTAGATATTTACCTTCTCTTTATTTGTTGTCTTCTGTGATCAAATTTTGTCACTGAAAGTGAATATAGCATTAGATGTTTGAGACCTACTAATTGAGCAAAACAGAGATTTGTTTGCAAATATCAAAGAGTAATTAAAAGTGTAATATCTTTAAAAGAATGTTTAATTTATTAAACATCAAATATTGAACTCAAAAATTAAAAAATGAATAATTTAAATGCTATCTCACTTATTTTTTCCATGATGTATTAGCTCATTTTAATTGCTTTTTTTCTTGTTTGTTTCTCAATAGCTCCACCACAGTATCTCCAGCCATTTATTTCTGATAAAAATGTGCCATCTGAACTGGAATACATGATTGTTTCCTTCAGAGAACCACATATATATCTTCGACAATGGAATAATGGTCCCATTCATCAGGAGATCCAGTTTTCAGCTCAAACAGACTGTAAACTTCTAGAGTGTAGAAATGTTACAATGCAAAGTGTAGTGAAACCCTTTGGCATCTTTGGACAGATTGCGGTTTCCAGTGATGCCATAGAGAAACTGCTTGAATGCACCATGACAGTTGACTCTATATTTGTAAACTTTGGACAGCATGTAGTTCATTCTCTAAACACTGCAATACACGCTTGGCAACAGGTATGTACATTCCAGAACAGTTTACAGTTTGTCCCTGTATGATCTTTTACTGGATACTGTATGTTCTCACTTCCAATAATAAGTTAAACACAAACAAAAATATGAGAGAATGAAGAATTTGATGGGCACCATTAATATCTGGGTCCTGCTCTGTTTTGGCAGAATAATACAATTTTTTTTGTTTTTGCTTTTTTTAACTTTGGAGAACATGGGTTCACTACACATGCATTGAAGACCATGCCCACATTTTTGTGACTAATGTACCACATCTGTGTGGAAAGTAACATATTCCCAGAAATTTTTTCCAAGTATTGTGGCTTTAGTTTGCCAAAGCTTCAGCTTAGCTATGTATCAAATTGTCTAGGCATCCATTGCAGAAAAGAAGAGCCTGTGTGAACCTTTCTGATAATAGCCATTCCAAAGGTTTTCAAATAAAAACAAGCACTGAGATCAAATACATAAGCACATTTTAGTCTTAGTCTTTCCCCCTATTATCATTCTGCCTTTTTGATTCACTAAAAATCACTACATAACAGATCTTTTGGATCAGTAAACATACTCTTGATTACTTTAATGACATTTCACTTTCATCTGTTGTCAGAAATTAGCCATATCTAAAAGAGATAAAATATAAGTCTATACTGAATGGCATATTTGAAATTGGGAGCCTGTCTACTTCCTCTAACCTGAAAGTAATTTCACAGACTGTTTGGACAATAATATGCCCAGCAATTTAAAGACAAATCACTTCTGCTTCCATTATTGATTTTCAGTGTAGCTTTGTAATTCCATTAAGTTTGTGTTGTTTAAGCTGAGACATTTCTCCACATTATATCTGTTACACACACTTGTGTGGAGCTGGCCCGCGAGAAAAATGGTCCTTCATCCTATGCTGACCTCTTGTAGGGCCTGGGGTGGAGAGTGGGGGTGCAGGGGCATAAATTCTCTACCTTAAGAATTTTTATGGGAGTAAACTGTTTTCTTTATATGCATGAAGACCTATACAAGACTAAGGAATTAATTACCAAACATGGCACTACAATAGCAAAAGCAAAGAAGATAACACATCTGTTTTATATTTTAAAGTTCTTTTTTAAGGGCATTCCATGGTTTTCTTGTTTCACAGGACATGCGTAAAATAAGAGCTAGTGTGATCTAAATCTTTGCAGCTGGTTCAAATAGCAATGTGAAAAAAACCTCCATGGCTCCAATTTCTGTTTTTTTGTCATATTTTAAACAATGCATTTAATAAAAAACAAGCGTAGAATATATAAAAGATCCATTGATAGAGCATTTAAACCCAGGATATTTTTGTCTTAGTATCAGAGCCATTATAAAAAGACTCATGTGTAGAACTACTGCAAAATGGCCTTCAGAAATACCTTCCAGGGTAAAAATAATCTCAGACACAGCTATACATACAAATAAAATATGGTGCATAAATATTTAAATGTTTTAAACCACATCAGAGTGTGAATGACTGACCAGCTAACACAGTGCCTTGAAGGACTATTCTGAGTTTAAAAAAAAAAATGAATTGTATATTTGATTAAGTAGAGCCATATGTCACATAGCATATCGCTGACAGGTACATTCTGTGAATAGTTGGTTCTGATTTATACAGGGATTTGGCAATGTTAACATGAGCCACAAGAGGATATACTTCTGTAATTGTTGCTGTAATTTTCTTGTTTCCTCCCACGTCAAGGGTACTTGCCACCAAGTTTTAATGTGGTAGGCATCTAACCCTCTGTATTCTAAAATAAATACAAAATGCACTATTTTGAAATTATAGAGCATTTGACATTGAAATGGGCTTTATAGAGGGTTATTAAGTTCATTGTTTCTAAGATGTTCTGAATGTGTTTTATCCCCTTTAGAGGGGAAGTTTAGCTTCCCAAGCTTGGATTTTATTGTGTGTACAATACTCATGTACAATGTAATTGTTGCTAATGAGACATGTGAATTTAATAAGTAGGATAAGTTATTTGAGTTCTCCACATTGTATTGGATTCATATCGGAGCCAAGTCATTTTTATCATGTGGATGGCCCAGACAGTTGAAGCATGAAACAATTTAGCCTTCCACCTTTAGGTCACGAGTTCAGGATTAACAGAAGTCTTCAACAGTCTGAATTCTCTGGATGTAGATTTTTTTTTCTCTTTTGTAAATGATGAATGTTTTGTGAAACCAGATTAAGGGTCCAAAATACCACTTGTAGTTTGTTTTATAATTCTATGTCACATTCCAAGATTTGAACAAAGTAGTATTTAAAAAGGATTTTTTTTTAATTAAGATCACACTCATGTCCTCTTTTATACCAAGTTGATATCTGTTTAATTGCAAATGACTGTACAGTTCTCCAACATGAATCTTAAATATAAATAAGCCATCTTTTAATTATAAATCTCAGTAAAAATTCTGATCTTCTTCCTATATGATATCACGTAAAACGCGTATGAACTTTTTATAATGTTCCAGAATTTAAAGCATGCCAAGAAATGCTTAAACTTATTACAGTTATAATGAACTCCACAAATGAAGGAGCAATAGAGAAACAGTTCCCTGAAAACTTTGAGTATTCTTAAGAAAAATGTAAACACTCCCCTCATGTTCTTTAATTTACATTTTTTCCTAAAACCCTCATCATTTATTAAAGGTCAGTTTTTAGAGATGAGAAAAGTAATATGCTTTTCTTTCTATTCAAGCCCCATCTGGTGACTTAATTTCTCTGTTACCAGCAAATTGACCCCAATTCATTGTGAAAACTAAATTTCAGTCTTGGGATGTTTAACTAAGTGGAAGTTTGTAATCACATCCTTTTCTTCATGTTTGTACTCTTGGACTTACAGAAGAGAAAAATGTTTACAAGGAAAGTAGTTTATATTCATTATATAATGCTAAATGGAAAATTCTCATCATGCAAAACTATTATGCACTATGATTCCAGTTTGATTAGTTTATAAATAAATAGATAAGATAGGATTAGATAGAATAGACTAGAATAGGAAGAGACAGGACACTCTGAAGAGAAAAATTTTTTGGAAGAAAATTCACCAGAATGTTAACAGTAGTGCTAAGTGGTAAAATTAGAGGTATTTTTTTTCTTAATCTGTACTTTCTTATATTCTAAAATTCCTGCAGAAAGCGTATGTTACACTTATAATTTTAAAAATTAAAATTTAAAAATTAAATTTACTCAGTTATTCTTTTCACAAATGCTCAGTGAATGTATATGCCAGGCACTGTGCTGAGTACCAGAGATCAAGTTATAAGTAAGACAGGCATAGTTCCTGCCCACATGCAACATAGATTCTAATAAGGGAGACAATAATGAAGCCATCATCAAACCAATAATTAATTAGTTACGGTAAGGTTAAATGCTCTGAAGGTGAAATATAAAGTGTTATGTGAGCATGAAATAGGAGGACCTAACCTTGTGTAGGTTGAGTTCCTCGGAGAAAGTAACTTTTAGACAGGAACCTGAAAATCAAAAAGGAAGTGAAGTTAGTCAAGCAAAGAGATGGAGGAAGCAAGGTCCAAGCAGAGGAAAGACAGTGAAGCAAGGAGTGTACCATGTTGGATGAATTGAAAGGAGGCCAGTGTAGTGTTGGGGTAGCTAAAAAAGGCTGGAGGGAACAAATGGAGAGGGGCTCCAGATGCAGCTGGAGACATGGGCAAGGGCCAGATCAAGCAGGAACTCTAAAACCCTAGAGCAGTCAAGTTTTTGTTTTGTTTTTTTTTAATATTTTTATTAGTAAATATCCACGCACATATAGTCCAACCATATTATACAATCAGTGGCTCACAATATCATCGCATAGTTGTGTATTCTTCACCATGATCATTTTTAGAACATTTGCATCACCCCAGAAAAAGAAAAAAAAGAACTCATCCATCCCATGCCCCTTACCCCTTCTCTCATTGACCTAGACTGTTTCAATCAATTCAATTTTTACCCTTTATGTCCCCCTATTTTTTATTTTTTATCCTTACTGTTACTTTTTTTTAAGTTTTTTAAAGTTTTTTATTAATTTTAAAAAAATTACAAGAAAGAAACACAAACATTCTTAATATATGCTCATTCTGTTCTACATATATAATCAGTAATTCACAATATCATTGCATAGTTGCATATTCATCATCATCATTTCTTAGAACATTTGCAACAATTCAGAAAAAGAAATAAAAAGACAACAGAAAAATAAAATGAAAATAGAAAAAAAATTTTACATACCATACCCCTTACCCCTCCCTTTCATTGATCACTAGCATTTCAAACTAAATTTATTTTAACATTTCCCCCTATTATTTATTTTTATTCCATATGTTCTACTCATCTGTTGACAAGGTAGCTAAAAGGAGCATCAGACACAAGGTTTTCACAATCACACAGTCACATTGTAAAAGCTATATAGTTATAGTCTTCTTCAAGAATCTAGGCTACTGGAACACAGCTCAACAGTTTCAGGTACTTCCCTCTAGCCACTCCACTACACTATAAACTAAAAAGGGATACCTATATATTAGGTGAGAATAACCTCCAGGATAACCTTTCGACTCTGTTTGAAATCTCTCAGCCACTGAGACTTTATCTCATTTCTCTCCTACCCCTTTTGGTCAAGAAGATTTTCTCATTGCCATCATACCAGGTCCTGGCTCATCCCCGGGAATCAGGTCCCATGTTGCCAGGGAGATTTACACCCCTGGGAGTCATGTCCCACTTAGCGCAGAGGGCAGTGAGTTCACCTGCCCAGTTGACTTAGAGAGAGAGACTATATCTGAGCAATAAAAGAGGTTCTCTGGAGTGACTCTTAGGCATAATTATCAGTAGGCTTGGCTTCTCCTTTGCGGAATAAACTTCATAGGGGTGAGCCCCAAGATTGAGGGCTCAACTAATTGAATTGGTTGGTTGTTCCCACTGCTTGTGAGAATATCAAGAATTTCCCAGGTGGGGAAGTTGAATATTTCCTCCTTTCTCCCCGGTCCCCCAAGGGGACTTTGCAAATACTTTTTTATTCTCTGCCCAAATTACTCTGGGATATATCGGGGTATCACACTAACCTGTACACAGCAACAAGATCTCATGCCCTATTCAAGATTCCATATAATTATGGTGTTCAAGTAAAATTGACCATACAAGTTAAATTAAATAATGTGCTACCCAAAATATAAATTTTGCACCAAATAAACATCTCCCACTTTGGTCTTCCACAGAGGTTGAAGTTTGAAAACATGGGCCATATCATCCTTTACCCAGAATTCTGATTTACCTTAGTCCCATCCAGATCAAATTTATTCATATCTCTAGAAGAAGCCTCATCACTTTTTCAGGTTTTTTACCAGTTGCTGAATGGGGCACTGCTGTCTTTTCATAGAGCTTCAGTGCTCTTACTCTGAGTCTCGGTGTCACATAAATACTCCAAGTTTCAGAGAACAACCAGGTTATATGCAAATAGCTCAGTATCTCAGAATTTAGAAATATCAGTTACAGCTCCTAAATATATGTGACTATAGTAGACAGGTTTTGAAATCATAGCTAGTAAAAGTTATAGCAGAGAGTTTTGTGGTAGATAATAGATTATTGTTTGCTGTAATTCCTTTGGTCTCACTTAGCCAGGGAATCTTTTGGTGATTAATGTAGCTCATAAACAAAGTTCAACTTTGTGGGATTAGAGAAGTTCAGTGAGAATAGACAGGTGATAGAGGAAGGGCTTAGAGGTCCTCAAGGGCTTCTGGAAGAGCAAGATATTTTAGGGCCTCTTGACTGACTGCATCCGTATAGCACTATCCACATACTTTGGGGGCCTTGTGAATGAGTTAGGGGTAGATTCTGTTTCCCAAGATAACTCTGTTCCAGTTTCTTCTCTAGGCTACTTTTGGTCCAGTATTCCAGGTATGTTCATTCAATCAGGCCTCATGATCACTTGCATCACTGTGCCCCTGAATAGAATCTCCTTTTACTCATCCCCCTTCCTCTCAGTAAAATGACAAATGATCAAGCGTGGCATTTTAACAGTATTTATTTATTTATTTATTTTTGGGGGGCATGGACAGGCACTGGGAATTGAACCCGGGTCTCCAGCATGGCAAATGAGAACTCTGCCTGCTGAGTCACCGTGGCCCACTGCATTTTGACAGTATTTAGATGCAGAGCCAGGAAGTAGAGGCCAAATGGAGAAGCATCAATTGCATATCATTTCCTGAAAATAATATTTGTCTGCAAATTGATTAGCTAATTAGGATTTTTTTCCTTATGTTCTCAAGTCAGTTATTTATGTAGCTTTTTAAGTTTACCAAAAGTATATTTATTATTTTTAAGTCATAACCTAACCAGAGTGATAAAAGTATGCACAAGCATACTCTATCACTTTGCCAATGTTTTGATGTAACAATGACCAGTGGAGACATTTTAAGTTGAAAAAGAAGGTATCAACACAGGCATGTATTAATTAGTTAGTTCACTAAGCATTAGCTGATTAATGAAGGACATTAGCTGATTGATGACTGTTAACTGAAATAGATACCGATAATTGTTTTTTAACTGACATTATTTCTCTTGAAAAATGCACCTTAACTTTGGCATTGATCTGTTTTGTGTATTTAGCCTCTTAACAATAGAGGGAAAGTTATGGTCTTATTTATATCTTTCCCTGAGCAGATTTATACACACACACGTCTACCCTCCCCCTTAAGGGATCTGAGGATGTATTACCTAAATAATCCTTACTTTCTGTAGGGCACAAGCTGTGGCTTTGGTAATTGGTCTTGATTGTCGAGTTTAGAAGGCCAGGAACATGGTAATTCTAGCCCCCAGTACTATACTCAAAAACGTGCACTACCCAGTACAGCATTCTTTTTAGCCCATGTTAATTCACTTTAAGAAACGTTAAAAGTTTAAGGGATCTCATTGTTCTTTTAGTCTTCTGTGTGTATGATTTATTTTGCAGAAGTATAAATCAAAACACATTCTTGGACCATTTAAGATCTCTTTAAGGCATTTTTTGTGCTTAGCCTGGAAGTATAGAATACTTTGTATACCAGAGCTAATGACAACAGATCTTTTAGTGTTTCTGTGTTATAACATTCGCCACTGGGTAGACAGCTGCCAAACATCTTGCAATTAATCTGATGCATGTTGGGTTTCGGATTCTTTTCTTTCAGAACAAATGCCCTGAGGTAGAGGAGTTGGTTTTCAGCCATTTTGTGATCTGTAATGACACACAGGAGACACTGCGGTTTGGCCAGGTGGATACTGATGAAAATATTCTGCTGGCGAGTCTCCATAGTCACCAGTACAGCTGGCGCTCTCACAAATCCCCACAGGTATTTGAGAAACAGCCTTATGAACACAGCATTTGTTAATGTTGGGGATTCATTTATTCCATATTTGTGTGCCTGTGTCTCCCAAGGAACTATACAGTAAAGCTGCCCAACAATGTTGAGACACAGGATCAAGGTGCTCCCATGTGTCTCTTGGAATGGGACATTTTCTGGTTTAGCCTCGGTGCTGTGGGACAGTGTGCTGTGGCGATTCAGAGATTGGACTCTAGAATATAGGTTTGGATACTGGCCCTGGGTAACCTTGCTTTCCTGTCTGTGCTTCAGTTTTCTCATATGAAAGAAGGGGGTAATAATTGTACTTACTTCAGAAGGTTTGTGAGGATAAATAAGTTAATATTTATAAAGCGCTAGAGCAGTGTTTGAAACACTTAAGCTTTATGTGTAGAGTACTGTTATTCATTCATTTATTCAGATTTTTGTATACATACTCTGTGCCAGTCACATGCTGAGCACTGACAATTCAAAGACAGGTGAGTCACTCGTGGCCCTCCAAGAGTGCATATATAATCTGAAGTGAAGTGAGCACAATGACAAAATATGCCCAAGGGAGCACTGGGAAAGACATACTAAAGGATGTCTGTTTTCCAAGTAGTATAATTCATTTTCCTGTCACTTTAAATGGGAATAATTATAGGGATATGCTCTGCAGGGATAATATAAGGATAAATTAAATACAAAGATGTGGTCTTACATGAATAAAAGAAATCCTAGGAAGTACTCTCAAGAATAATGTATTTCTAAAACTGAATAATAAGGAAACTACTGTCTTCTTGTGATTAAAAGAAAGTCATTAGATTAGAGAACAAGTTTTCCCATCTGGTCTATAGACCAGCTTTAAAACATGTTATCCCTCAGGCTTCGTCTTCCTTTTTCTTTTTTTTTTCCCAGTAGCTAAATTCTGATTTCTGACTTGCTTTTTCATTACACTGACATGCCATTGGTATAAAATTTAGAAAAGTAAGTAACTACACTACAATACTTCTTATTTAAATATATTAGTTTAATTCAGATTAATATGACAGAATATTGAAACTACATAAATCATTTTTGAATAAAAGTTCTTAACAAATATTTTTCACGTGATATGATAGTGCATGTGAATATTTTTAGGGTGAATCATATGCCCTTATTTTCTCATCTTCCTCTTGAGAAATTTCCATGTTAGAGAGTTTATAAGTTGTTTGCCCTTTGCATCATAGTTAAAGGACATTTGGGACTTTTTTCTTTGTTGTTGTCTGTTTCTGAATTCATGCAGAAAGCTGCAGGCCTTAGCCAATAAAAAGCAAAGCAGAGGGAGCCAAGTTCCCTCATAGTCACTTTAAGATGCATAGGCTAGCATCACTCTCAGTGACCCCAAGACTCCGTAAATACTGGAGCCTGAATGCAAAGTGTGGCTGTAACAACAGCTGACTCAGGAGTGTGGAAGAGCAGTAGTCTTCACGTTATGGGCATAGTTTCTGGGTGGGGAGGAGATCAACAGGAAAGAAAAATGGATTACTGTTGTCACCTTTACACCTCTCATATTTATATTCTTTTGTACTTTTTCAAAACCTTTTTACATTTGTTACTAGTTTTACTTTCATAACACCCCTGTGTGGTTTATATTATTGTTCATGCGTATTTTATAGATAAGGAAACGAATGGCATTTCTAAGCTAGATAGCAGTAGAGTTGGGATTTAAATCCACATCTTCTCAACACACTCTTATTTCCTCAACATTGACTCCACTAGATTTTGGCAGCATGCTTGTCTGTTAGAGTAGCCAAGCTGTGAGATTTTAAGAGAAGGGCTAAGAAATTACGGCATAATGTTCCATCTAAAACTAGACTAATACAGGATTTTTAGTCCATGTATGAACCCTTGCAAAGACTAATATATACTACCAAAAACAGTAAAAACCTTTCAATGACACACAGGACACATAAGACAGACAATTGTTAAACTTTTTTTTTTTAGTAGCCTCGTCCATTGGATGCAAATTGTAAGATGAGCTGCAGTTATTATAATCTTCCTTAGGCTAAATTTTAGATTAAATTCTTAGAAAAGTAAACAGTCTCTTTACCACATATACATAAGCCAAAGGAAGTATATTTTCGGACTCTCTGAAGCTGGAAGTTTTAATGAGCCCAGAGCTTTGTGGAATTCCTTATATATTGCAGATTCTGCCATACCCTAATGAAAGGTTACATCGGAGGATCAGAAAAAAAACTAGCCAGAAGGTAGTCAGGGATGCACAACTGAGCAAAATGTTCTTTTCTCCAGACTCCTCGATGTATCTTGTGTTGCCCAGCAGGCTTGGTTTTAGAAACATTGTGTCTGCATGTTGATCCTACATTGGGTGTTAGTCAATTCATAGTCTCAGGGAGAATTTCTGAAGTTTATAGAACTTAACTCCACTAAAGAATGTAGAGATCAGAAAAGTGGCAATGACACCTGGAAAGGTTTCAAAGAGGTCAAGATATCTTAGAACCACACAAGAGGTTGCTAAGAACAGTAAGTCCTACCAAGATGGAAAGAAACATGGACACAACCAGTTCCAGAAAGGCAAAGCTGAGAAACCTTTTAGAATTGAAAAGTCATAAACTCTCCTTATAGTTTCTAACATGTGTTGTGAGGCATAATCACTTATCCCACAACAATTTCTTGCCTAAACTAAGAAAGAATAAAACTATTTCCTCTGGAATAATTGAACATATGCAGCTGTGCCAAGTCATATATGTCACCACAAAGAGTTCTAAAATATTCCAGTTCGATAGACTTCAGATCAGGTTAGATGACAATAATCCTTGAGGAATTGTTTTTCAAAGAAGTACTTCACCTTATCCAAGGCTGAATCTGGAGACTGGAACTATGAGTTTATAGACTCTTATCTCAGAATGTGGCCAGTATGTGCAGCACAAAGTCGAGGGAAGCTTTGTTTTATCAACCAGACCGGATATGATACCTGCACTAACTAGCAGGATTTGTGTATAGGCTGTTCAGATTAACTTCCTTTTCTGGTTAATAGGGTCCTAATAGTTAATAAAATAGTTTGCAATAGGAATGCTTCTACCTTTTATGTAAGGGTTTACATTTGCTTTTACCCCTGATATATACAATTTATGAATTATGCATAATTGTTTCAGAACTGCAGACTTTTTTTTAACTTCCAATGACTTTTAGTAACCCAGCCATCAAGTATGATAGAAATGGACTCTAGATAAAGCTATAGAAAAAAAAAACAAATTTTCTAAAATGAATATAATAGAAAGTTTCATAAGCTCATAAAAAATGGCAGCTATTTGAAAAATGCAAAAGGTAACAAAGTAAGAATTAATTTTGAGGAGCACAAGAGTGTCTGGAAATATTCTTTAAAGTAATCAGATTTAGTGGCCAAAATATAAATCTTAAGTTGCTTTAAAGCAGGTGTTGGCAAACTTTTTCTATCAAGGGTCACATAATAAATAGTTCAGACTTTCAGGGCCTAACAGTCAATGTTATGGGTATTCAACTCTGCCATTGTAGCACCAAAGCTGTCATAAGTAATACATAAACAAAAGAGCATGGTTGTGTTCCAATAAAATTTTCTTCTTATGCAATGAAATTTGAATTTCCTATAATTTACACACATCACAAAACATTTTTCTTCTTTTATTTTTTTCCAACCATTTAAAAATGTGGGGGGGAGGGGAGGGGCCAAGATGGCGGCTTAGTAATGTGCGCGTTTTAGTTCGTCCTCCAGAACAACTACTAGATAACCAGAAACAGTACAGATCAGCTCCCGGAACCACGATAGTGACCAAACACACAGTGCGCCCAGGTCTGGAGCAGCTAAACCGGCGGCAGCTCTTCGGATCTGTGAGTTCCCCAAGCCGCGGCATCGGGCAGCCGGCGCCGGCGCCCCTCCCCGATAGGTGGCTTCTCGGAGGGAAAGGAAAGAGTAGCGGGAACTGAGTGCAACCAAGCGCCAATTGCGGCATTAATAAACAAATTCTGATTACTAAAAATAGGCCTCCAGCTCACGCGAAACTGGGCAAGTCAGAAGTCGCTTATTGGGCTAACCGAAAAAGAGGAAAGGGGACAAAACGGGGGTTTTCGTGGCGGTTTCTACGGAGACTTGGCAGCCTCTGGATTCAGCGGCGGGACTTCTCGGGCTGCAACTGCCCCACTCATAGGCAGAAACAGACTGCTTTCAGGGCTGTCTCCCACCTAAGCCTTCCCCAGGGGAGGGGTGAAGCCCAACTTAGGTGGAATCCCTCTCTCAAAGAACGCAGACCCCAGGGCTTGGCAAATTGAAGCCATTAAAACCAGCCTACAACCTCTCCTCTGTCTCGACCACGCCCCCAGCAGGGAGAGCCTTCCAAAGTTAAAGGAGACACGACATCTTTTGCTGGTGGGACCTGCAGGCAGAC
>PVIY010048441.1:0-17295 GCA_004026745.1 Myrmecophaga tridactyla
GCTTTTTTGTATATATGTTATTTTTCACAAAAATAGAAGGAGAAAAAGTCGATTGTGATGATAAAAAGATATTTAAGCCCTCCAGCCTTCTATATACTGGAGCAGCCAGTAGAAGAAATATGAGAGGATCATATAGTAGCCCATGACAATCTCTGGGATCTGTCCTGTAACCACTTGTTGAAGAGTGGTTTGAAACTATTGCTTTTTTCTTTCTTTGCTTTGTATATATGTTATACTATACAATAAAAAAAGCTAAAAAAAATCTTTCAGAAATTAAAAACAAAAAAATTATATGGAAATACAAAACATCTAGATATAGGTAAAACAACTTTGAAAAGGAAGTATAAAATGGAATGAATCATTCTGTCTGATTTCAAGACTTATTATATAGCTACAGTAATGAAGACTGCATGGTATTCGCAGAGGAATAGTCACATAGGTCAATGGAACAAAAATTAAAAAAACAGAAATATCCATACACTAGTACAACCAACTGAAATTTGAAAAATGTGTGAAAGCAATTCAATTGAGAAAGGATAGGGTATGTTGTTTGCAAATATTTCTTCCCATTCTGGATTTCAACAAATGATGTTGGGGCAATTGGCTATCCATAGGCAAAAAATATGAACCTCAACCTAAACCTCACATTTTATTCAAAAATTAACTCCCTTAAGTGTAAGCCATAAGACTAGAAAACTTAGAAGATAACATAGGAGAAAATTCATAAAGAGCCATGATGTGGTGAAGTATTCTTAGACATGATGCTGAAAGCATGATCCATAAGAGAAAAATGTTGATAAGTTGGACTTCATCATAATTAAAAATTTTGCTCTGTAAATGACTCTATTAATAGGATGAAAAGACAAAATACAGAATGAGAAGAAATTTTTTCAAACAACATATCCTATATATATATTATAGATATACATTTATATATCTAGAATATGTAAAGAAATCTCAAATCTCAACAGTTAAAAAAGCAGTCTTATTTAAAATCAACAGAACACATTAAGAGATATTTTACTAAATAGGATATGTAGATGGCAAACAGGCACATGAAAAGATGTTCAACATCACTAACCATCAAGGAAATGCAAATTAAAACCATGATATCAGTACACACCTATTAGAGCACCTAAAATAAAAAATGGTGAAAATAACAACTTCTGGAAAAAAACATGGATAAACTAAATCAATCATACATAGCCAGTGGAAATGTAAAATGGTACAGTCACTCTGAAAAATAGCTTGGCAGTTTCTTAAAAAAAAAAAATGAACATGTAATTACCATTTAACCCAGCAATTGCATCCCTAGATAGTTATCCAGGAAAAATGGAAAATTATATTTATGCAAAAATCCATTCATGAATATTTATAATGGCCTTTATTCATAATAGCCAAAAACTAAAAGCAACCCCAAATATTCTTCAACAAATAAATGGGTAAGCCAACTGTAGAACATCCATACTATGAAATACTACCCAGCAATAAAAAGAATAAGCTATTAATATATGTACAACTTAGATGGGATGGACTCCAGTATATTATAGCTTAGTGAAAAAAATATATCTCAAATGGTCACATATTGTAGGATTCCTTTTCTACGATATTATCAAAATGATAAAATTATAGAAATGGGAAACAGATTAATGGTTGCCAGGATTGGGATGTAGGAGTGGAGTGTAACTATAAAAGTGTAGCATGAAGGAGAGTTTGTTGGTAATAGCATAATTCTGTATTTTTATTGCTGTGGTGTTTACATGAATCTACACCTGCGATAAAATGACATAGATCCGTAGACACACACGTTGTACCAATGTCAATTTCCTGCTTTTAATGTGGTTCCATAGTTATATAAGATGCAACCGTTGGGGAAAACTGGGCAAATGGTACGCAGGACCTCTCCCATCTTTGCAATTCTCATGAATCTAAAATTAGCTCAAAACTAAAAAGGCTTAAAAAATAAAATATAGAAACCAATGGATAAACAAATTGTGGACTATCCATATAATGGAATATTGTTTAGTAACGAAATAGAATGAACTACTGATCGCACACAACGTGAATGAATCTCAAAAATACCATGCTGAATGAAAGATGCTTTACACAAAGGAGTATATACTCCATGTAAATGAAGTTCTGGAACAGGAAAAATTCAGAGCAGTTACTTGGTGGGGGGAATGCTGATGAACTGGGGGATATGAAGGATTTTTCTGGAGTTTTGACAGTATTCTATATCTTGATGGAGATGTGAGTTACACAACTGTATAGAAAAAGGATTTAAAGATAAGTAATAATCTGTTATTCTTATTAAAATTGGATTCTAAGAAAAAATAATTCCCGATGCATTAAATGCCTAAATATAATTTTTTTTAGTTAGAGAAAAATCATGTAGAAAATACAGTGTTCCCATATTCCCCCACCACATTATTGACACTTTGCATTAGTGTAGTACCTATGTTACAATTGATGAGAGAATTTTATAATTGTATTATTAACTAAAGCCCATAGTCTACACTAGGGTGTATTTCCTCCCATATACAACTTTATTATTAATATTTTACATCAGTGTGGTGCATTTATGATAATTCATGAAAGAATATTTTTATAATTGTACTATTGAGTATAGTCTATCACTTACAATAGTGCATGCTATGATGTACAGCCCTATGTTTTAACTTTTAATTTTTATTTTAATGACATATATCTGACCTAAAATTTCCTTTTTAACCATTCACGTATATATTTCAGTGCTGCTAATTACAATTACAATTTTGTGCTACCATCACCATCACGCATTTCCAAAACTTTACAAGAATCCCAAGTAGAAATTCTGTACAATTTAAGCAATAACTCACCATTCCTTACCCCAAATCCAGCAACCAGTACCCTATATTCTATATTTTAACTCTGTGAGTTTAGTTATTGAACTTTCATATCAGTGAGATCAGATAGTATTTGTCCTTCTGTTTCTGGCTTGTTTCACTGAACATAGTGTATTCGAAGTTCATTCATGTTGTCATGTGAATTATAATTACATTCTTTTCAGTGCTGAATAATATTCCATTGTATAAATATACCACATTTTTGTTTATCCATTCATTGGTTGAAGAACATTTGGGTTGCTTCCATCTTTTGGCAATTGTGAATAATGCTGCTATGAACATTGGTGTGCAAATATCTGTTCGTGTCCTTGCTTTCATTCTTTGGGGTTCATACCTAGTAGAAGGATTGACAGGGCATATGTTAATTCTACACTTAGCTTTCTGAGGAACCACCGAACTGTCTTTCACAGTGGCTGCACCATTTTACATTACCATTAGCAATAAATGAATGTTCTTATTTCTCCACATCCTAGCCAAAACTCTTAGTTTTCTTGCGGGTGTGAAACAGTATCTCAGTGTGGTTTTTATTTGCATTTCCCTAATAGCTAATGATGTCGAGCATCTTTGTATGTGCTTTTATGTCTTTGGTATATATACTTTTTAGAAATGTCTAATCATGTATTTTGCTCATTTTTAAATTGGATTGTCTTTTTGTTGAGTTGTTGGATTTCTTTATATATCCTGGATATTAAACCCTTATCAGATATGTGGTCTCCACACATTTTCTCCCATTATCAGGTTGTCTTTTCACTTTTGTGATAAAGTCCTTTCATATACAAAAGCTTTTAACTTTGATGAGATCCTATTTATTTATTTTTTCTTTTGTTGCTTGTGCTTTGGATGGAAGTCTAAGAAAAAGAAAACATTGTCTAACACATATGCTTTCCTACATAATCTCCTAGGAATTTTATAGTTCTGTTTCTTATATTTAGGCCTTTGATACATTTTGAGTGACTTTTTCTATATGATGTGAGATGGGTCCTTCTTCATTCTTTTGCATATCAAAAGCAAGTTCTCCCAGTACCACTTGTTGAAGAGACTATTCCCTTCCTAATTGAGTGGACTCGTCAGCCTTGTCAAAAAAAGCAATTGGCCATAGATGTGGGGGTCTATTTCTGAACTCTCAATTCAACTCCATTGGTCTATATATTTATCCATATGCCAGCACCATACTGTTTTGACCACTGTAGCTTTGCAATAAGCTTTAACTTAGGAAAGATTTTTCCAACTTTGTTTATCTTTTTCAAGATGATTTGGCTGTTTGGGGCCCCTTTCACTTCCAAATAAATTTGATGATTGGCTTTTTCATTTCTGTGACATAGACTGTTGGTTTTGATAGGGATTGCATTGAATCTGTAAATGATTTTCGGTAGAATTAACATCTTAATGATGTTTACTCATCCAATCCATGAGCATGGAATATTCTACCATTTATTTAGCTCTTTAATTTCTTCTAGCAAAGTTAATTACTTTTTCATATATAAGTCCCATACATCCATAATTAAATTTATTCCTAGATATTTGATTATTTTAGTTGCTATTTGAAAGGGCATTTTTTTCTTGATTTCCTCCTCAGATTGCTCATTACTAGTGTGTTGAAGCACTACTAATTTTTGCATATTTATCTTGTACACACCACTTTACTGAACCCATTTATTAGTTCTAGTAGCTTTGCTGTAGATTTTGAGGAATTTCTATATAAAGGAGTTTGTCAACTGTGAATCATGAAAGATTTACTTCTTCCTATCCAATTTGTATGCCTTTTATTTCTTTTTCTTGCCTCACTGTTTTGGGAAGAACACCCAGTACAATGTTGAATAACAGTGGTGACAGTGGTCATCCTTGCCTTTTTTCTGATGTTAGAGGGAAAGATTTCAGTCTTTCACATTAAGCAGTATGTTAACTGTGGATTTGTCATAAATACTCCTTATCATGTTGAAGTTTCCTTCTATTCCTATTTTTCTAAATATTTTTATCAAGGAAGGATGCTGAATTTTGTCAAACATCTTATTTACACAATTGAGATAATAATGTGAGGTATTCCCTTTGTTTTGTTAATGTGGTGTATTTACATTAATTGATTTGCTTATGTTGAAGCATCCTGGCATACTAGAGGTAAATCCCATTTAATCGTGGTGTATAATTCTTTTAATGTGCTGTTAGATTAAATTTGTTAGTATTTTATTGAGGATTTTTGCATCTATATTCCTAAGAGAAATTGTTCTGTAATTTTTTTTCTTGTAATACCCTTTTCTGGCTTTGGTATTAGGGTGATATTGGCCTTATAGAATGAATTAGGTAGTGTTCCCTCTTCAACTTTTTAGAAGAATTTGAGCAGAATCGCTATTAATTATTCTTAGAATATTTGATGAAATTCACCTGTGAAGCCACCTGGTCTTAAACTTTTCTTTGTTGGGAGGATTTTCAAAAAAACATTTTTATTGTGAAATATATCATACATACAAAAAACAATAAATTTCCTGGTATATTTTAGCAAGTAGTTATAGAACGGATTGCAAAGTTTTGAATATTGTTACAGTTCCACAATTTCAGGTTTTTCCTTATAGCTGCTCCAAAACATTGGAGGCTAAAAATAAATATCAATATAATGATTCAGTAGTCATACTCATTTATTAAATCCTAAGGTCTCTATTATAACTCGTCCTTCTCCCTTGATCCTTCTCCAAATCTTTAGGTATATTTGAGTTAAGCCCATTCTAATTTTTCTCATGTTGAAAAGGGTGTCAACAATATGGGATAGGGGGATGGAACTGGTAGATGTTCCTGGAGAGACTGACATCCCTGGGTTTCAGGACTTATCTGGCTGAGGAACCACCTGAAGGTGTTAGGTTTCTGAAAAGTAAACTTAATGCATGCAACTTTTGTAGAATCTCAGATAGAGCCTTGTGTGTTCTTTAGGGTTAAAAGGAGTGCTGTTGGTTGTGGGTTGGCAAATCATGGCAATCAGCAATGTCTAGCTGAAGCTTGCATAAAAGTAGCATCCAGAATAGCCTCTCCACTCTATTTGAACTCTCTCAGCCAGATATCTTATTTTGTTACATTTCTCTTCTCCCTTTTGGACAGGAAGGTGTTGTAAATCCCAATGTGGTAGTTAGATTCAGTTGCCAACTTGGCCAGGTGAAGGCACCTAGTTCTGTTGCTGTGGCCTTGAGCCAATGGTACGTGAACGTCATCTGTTGCTAATTACATCTGCAGTCAGCTGGGAGGTGGGCCTGCTGCAATGAATGACATTTGACTTAATTGGCTGGTGCTTAAATGAGAGACCACAATGTAGCACAGCCTAAGCAGCTCAGCATTCCTCATCTCAGCACTTGCAGCTCAGCCCAGGCCTTTGGAGGTACAGAAAGGAATCACCCCGGGGAAAGTTGTCAGACCAGAGACCTAGAGAGAAGGCCAGCAGAGACCATCCTGTGCCTTCCCACATAAGAAAGAACTTCAGTGGAAAGTTAGCTGCCTTTCCTCTGAAGAACTAACAAAATAAATCCCCTTTTATTAAAAGCAAATCCGTCTCTGGTGTGTTGCATTCTGGCAGCTAGCAAACTAGAACAGATTTGGTACCAGAAGAGTGGGGTGCTGCTGCAATCTGCAAATACCAGATATGTTGGAACGGTGTTTTGGATGGCTAAGGGGAAAATTTTGGAGGAACTGAAAAAGAATGATGGGGAATTCTTGGAGTGCTTGAAGAGACTGTTGGTGTAAATGGAACCACTGCCAATCTTGACAAAGGAGGACACAAAAGGGAGAGATTGCAGTTTGCAGAGTGAGAACCATGGAAGCTCAGGTCTGAAGCCAAGAAATCTTGGACAGGAGAGTGGACCCACCCATATGCGTGGAGAGGGTGAGTTTACCCTGAATGGCTGAGGATAAGTCTCCCATTTCATTGCAGTGGAAGAGTTGTGCCACCTCAGGCCTTGGAGAAGGTATAGCATGCTCCTTGGGGACTGGGGGGGGGGAGCCTGGCTAAAGCCGAAGGATGAATGGCTTTCAGACTTTGAAATCCAATGGTGTTTGCCCTGCAGGTTTTACATCTGTGTTCTTCCAATTTCTCCCTATGGAAATGAAAACCTATATCCTGTGAATATCCTCATTTGCATATCAGCACCAGACAATTTGTTTTGAGATTCACAGGTCCACAGTCAGAAGAGAATTTTTTGCACCATTTTGCAGAAAGGAATCACCCCGGGGAAAGTCCTCAGAACCCAGAAGCCTGGAGAGAAGACCAGCAGAGACCGTCCTGTGCCTTCCCACATAAGAAAGAACCTCAGTGGAAAGTTAGCTGCCTTTCCTCTGAAGAACTAACAAAATAAATCCCCTTTTATTAAAATCCAATCCATCTCTGGTGTGTTACATTCTGGCAGCTAGCAAACTAGAACACCCATGGTGCCAGGGCCATGCTCATCCCTGGGAGTCATGCCACATGTTGTCAAGGGGACTAGCATCTCTGGACATCATGCACCATGCAGTGGGGAGGCTGATGATTTTACTTGCAGATTTGGGCTTAGAGAAAGAAAGGCTACATCTGAGCAACAAAAGAGGTTCTCTGGAAGTAATTCTTAGGCATAATTACAGGTAGGCTTAGCTTCTCTGCTTCAGAAAATAAATTTCATAAGAGTAAACCTCAAGATCAAAGGCTTGGCCTCTTGAGAGTTGTTGGGAGGTTTTTGATGACTGATCATCTCTACTTGCAACTCATCTGTTGAGGTCTTCTATTTCTTCTAGAGACAGCATTGATTGTTCATGTGTTTCTAGAAATTTATTCATTTCATCTAGGTTATCTAATTTGTTGGCATACAGTTGTTCGTAGTATCCTCTTAAGCTCCTTTTATTTCTGTGGGGTCAGTAGTAACGTCTTCACCATCATTTCTGATTTTATTCATTTGTGTCTTCTTTTTTTCTTTGTTGGTGTAGCAAAGAGTTTTTCTACTTTGTTGGTCTTTTCATAGAACAAGGTTTTGTTAATTCTTTCTATTATTTTTTATTCTCAATTTCATTCATTTATGCACTGATCTTAGCTATTTCTTTCCTTCTGCTGGCTTTAGGGTTAGATTTGCTGTTCTTTTTCTAGTTCCTCCAAGTGTGCAGTTAGGTCTTTGATTTTGGCTCTTTCTTCTTTTTAATGTGTGCATTTAGGGATACAATTTTCCTTCTCAGCACTGCCTTTGTTGCATCCCATAAATTTTAATATATTGTGTTCTCAATTT
This sequence comes from Myrmecophaga tridactyla, assembly GCA_004026745.1. Taxonomy (NCBI): domain Eukaryota; kingdom Metazoa; phylum Chordata; class Mammalia; order Pilosa; family Myrmecophagidae; genus Myrmecophaga; species Myrmecophaga tridactyla. Next base: position 8,108 of record PVIY010048441.1, read on the forward strand.
CATTCATCTCAAGATATTTATTGATTTCCCTTGTTTTCTTCATTGACCAAATTGTTGTTTAAGAGTGTATTATTTAACTTCCAAATATTTGTGGATTTTCCAGTTCTCCACATTTTATTGATTTCCAGCTTCATTCCATAATCATTATAGAAGATGCTTTGTATAATTTCAATCTTTTTAAATTTGTTGACAATTGTTTTGTGGCCCAACATGTAGTCTATCCTGGAGAATGATCCATGTGCACTTGAGAAGAATGTGTATCCTGCTGTTTTGTGGTGCATTGTTCTGTATATGCCTATTAGCTGTGGCTATGTTATCATATTATTCTTCTCTGTTTCGTTATTGATCTTCTGTTTAGATGTTTTATCTATTAATGAGAGTGTTGTATTGAAGTCTCCAATTATTTTTGTAGTGATATCTATTTCCTGCTTCAGTTTTGTCAATGTTTGCATCAAGTATTTTGGAGCACCATTGTTAGATGCATAAAATGTTATAATTGTTGCTTCTTCTTGGTAGATTGACTCTTTTATTAACATACAGTGCCCTTTATGTATTAGAACAGCTTTTCACTTGAAGTCTTTTTTTGTCCAATATCCCAGCTCTTTTTGGTTACTATTTGGATAGAATATCTTTTTTCAACCTTTCACTTTCAACCTCTTTGTGGCTCTGGGTCTAAGGTGAGTTTCTTGTAAACAATATATAGTTAGATCATGCTTTTTTATCCATTCTGCCAATCTGTGTCTTTTGATTGGAAGTTGAATCCATTAACATTCGGTGTTAATAATGTAAAGCCAGTACTTACTTCAACCATTTTGACCTTTGGTTTTTGTATGTCATATCTATTTTTGTTTCTCATTTCCTTTACTGTGACCTCCATTTCTTTATAGTTGACTTTTTGTAATGTTTCTGACTGATCGTTTTTTCATTACTGTTTCTCTATATTTTTAAAATACTTTTCTTGTTTTTACCCTGGGGTTTGTATTACACAATCTATGTCTACAACATATTAATTTGAAAAGATACCAATTTAGCTTAAATAGCATGCACATTTTCTTCTCCCATAGTTCTTTTTATATAGTTTTTCTCCTACTTTACCACTTCATATTTTGCATGTCTTTTATGAGGAATATACCTTTTTCTTGTCAAATTTTATTCTGACTCCTATAGGAATTAAAGAGTAGAGATATATTGAGGATTCAGTGCTATTGGACTTTGCATTTACCCTTATGGATACCTCCATTTCTTCACAGTATTCCAAGCCTCTCTTTCCTGACTTTTTCTTTTGACCTGCAGAACTCCCTTTATTATTTCCTGTAGGGGCAGGTCTCTTGTTGATGAACTCTCTCATCATTTATCTGTGAATATTTTCAACTCCCCCTTACTTTTGAAGGACAGTTTTCATTTATTTGTGAATATTTTCAACTCTCCCTTACTTTTGAAGGACAGTTTTCCCAGATAAAGAATTTTTAGCTGGCAAATTTTCTTTTTCAGTGCCTTAAATATATCATACTACTGCCTTCTTGCTTCCATGGATTCTGATGAGAAATCAGCACTTACTCTTATTAAGGATCTCTTCTATGTGCCAGGTTGCTCTTTTCTTGCTGCTTTCAAATTCTCTTTGTCTTTGGCATTTGACTATCTGATTAGCATGTTTCAGAGTAACTCTACTAAAATTTATTATTTTTGCGTATGTTGCACTTCTTGGACATGTATATTTGTGTCTATCATAAGAGCTGTGAAATTTTCTGCGATTATTTATTCAAATATTCTTTCTGCCCCGTTTCCCTTCTGTTCCCTCTCTGGAACTCCCATGATGTATATGTTTATATGTGTCATGCTGTCACTTTAATCCTTAAGACACTGCTCATTTTTAAATTCTTTTCTCTATCTTTTCTTCTGCGTGTGCAATTTCAATTTTCCGATTTTCTAGTTCATTGATCCTTTCCTCTACCTGTTCAAATCTGCTGTTGTGTGCTTCTAGTGTATTTTTAATCTTCATTTTTCTGCCTGTCATCCCCATAAATTCTGTTATATTTCTTTTAAACTTTTAAATTCTTCTTTATATTTACACATTGTCTTCTTAATATCCTTTAGCTCTATATCCATATTTTACTTCATCTCCTTGAATTGATTTAAGATTTGTTTGAACTTCCTTGATTAGTTGTTCCAAATTCTGTGTCTCCCCTGAAGTTTTAATTTCTTCCTTTGACTGAGCCATACAATCCTGTTTCTTAGTATAGCTTGCATTTTTTTCTGATGTCTGGGCATCTGATTATTTTGATATGTTAATTCCGAAGGTCAGTTTCTCCCTCATGTCTAGGGTTTTATTATTGATTGGCTTTGTGTTAAGGCTCTTCTTTGACACTTCATCCAACTTATTCTGGACCTTTTAGACTAGACTGTATTTAACTGTACAGATTGTCTCAGCTCTTCTTCACCTGATTTTTGCCCTGGATATGCACTTTAATTTTTAATGATTGCTCTTTTTATGCAATGTGTTTCACCTCCAGGGAAGAGCTTTATTTCCTCTGCTCCTTCTCCAGGAATCTTGATCTGTTCTCTTTGTTCTGTAAAGAATTTTCTCTCCAACTTCTAAGATTTGTATAACTTTTCTTCCTCATTCAGGGCCCCCTTTGCCTTACACTTTTCAGTTCTGGGATTGACCCTGTCTTACAGCAGTTCAAATTAATTGCTATTTCTGTGAGGTTTTTCTCACTCCAGTCTCTTCTCTGTTGTTATCCCACCGTGAGAAAGGTCTATTTTGCATTTAGGTCATCCAGAAAACACTGACTGTATTGAACGTGTGCATTTTGTTGCCCACAGTTCTGCCATTGTTCTTTTTTTTTGTCCCCCTGGGGGTACTTTTGAGTGCAACACTCCTTAGCCATTTGTGTTTTGCTCTTGGTCTCTGTGGACTTAGGTCCCTGTGCCTGGATATTCATGAGGTTTAAACTCACTGCTGTTAGTGGCTCTAGATTCTGAATTTGTGGCAGGAGTGACTCAGGGTGTGCTGCCTCTGTGCAACTCCCAAACTGAGCATGACTGAGCAAGTGGGAGGAGTTTGGGCTGGCAGGTCTGGAGTGAAAATCTACCTGATTTTAGAGATTTTTTCCTTTTCTTCATTTCAGCATTTGTGGGACCCTTCTGCACTCTCTGTCTTCCTCTACCAGAGTTTTGAGGGGGTTGGATTTGTTCTTTTATTAGTTGGTTCTTACAGGAGATTTTTCTAGAGGATGTTATACCTTGCTGTGTTGATGATGTCTGGGTTTTAATACTTTTATTCAAAAAATATTTGTTCCCTATCTTCTGTATGGTCCAAGAAATTGGAAAGGAAGGCAGATGTTGATGAAATTCATTTCTGTCAGCTTCCTTGGGCACAGAAGTGGGAAGAGAACTGTGGAGAATTGATCACATGAGGGAAGAAACCACCTCAAAAGCTCTTTAGTAGTGTCTCAGAGCAGGAAAGGCAAGTTTGGAAAATCAAAAGGCAAATCTTTTATTTAAAATATATTTATTGAGAAATATCCATGCATATACAGCCTAACCATATTATACAATCAATGGCTTACAATATCATCCCCTAGTTGTGTATTCTTCACCATGATCATTTTTAGAACATTTGCATCACTCTAGAAAAAGAATTAAAATGAAATCATACATCTCATACTCCTCAGCCCTCCCTCTCATTAATCCACAATATTTCAATTTACCCAATTTTTACCCTTTAACTTCCCCTATTACTTATTTATTTTTTTACCCATCTGTCCATACCCTGGATAAAACCAGCATCAGACACAAGGTTTTCACAGTCACACAGTCACATTGCAAAAGCTGTATAGCTGTACACTCTTCTTCAAGAATCAATGCTACTGGAACACAGTTCAACAGTTTCAGGTACTCTCTCTAGCCACTTCAATATACCATAAGCTAAAAAGGGATATCTATATAATGCATAAGAAAAACTTCCAGGATAACCTCTCAACTCTGTTCGAATTCTCTCAACCACTGAGACTTTATTTTGCCTCATTTCTTTCTTACCCCTTTTGGTCCAGAAGGCTCTCTCATTCCCATGATGCCAGGACCCAGTTCATCCCTGGGAGTCATGTCCCACAAAGGGAAAAGGACAGGGAGATCACTTGCCAAGTTATCTTAGAGAGAGAGGCCACATCTAAGCAATAAAAGAGGTTCTCTGGTGGTGACTCTTAGGCATAATTATAAGCAGGCTTAGCTTCTCCTTTGCAGGAATAAGCTTCATAGGGGTGAACCCCAAGATTGAGGGCTCAGCCTATTGAATTGGTTGTCCCCCCTGCTTGCAAGAATATCAGGAATTCCCCAAATGGGCAAGTTGAATATTTCCTCCTTTTTCCCCTGTCCCTTAAGGGAACTATGCAAATATGCTTTATTCTCTGCCCAAATTACTTTTGGATATATCACAGCATCACACTATTCTGTACAAACCAACAAAATCTCACACCCTATTCAGATTCCATGTCATTATGGTGTTCAAGTAAACTGACCATACAAGTTAAATCAGGTAATGTGTTACCCAAAATATAAATTTTGCATCTAAGAAACATCTCTCCCTTTGGTCTTGCACAGAGGTTGAAGTTTGAAAATATGGTCCATATCATCCTTTACCCTGTATTCTTTTTATTTTTTTAATTTTATTTGTTTAATACCAAAAAACACCAAACAAATGCAAACATTCCTATTTTGATCATTCCATTCTACATATATAATCAGTAATTCACAATATCATCACATAGTTGCATATTCATCATCATGATAATTTCTTGGAACATTTGCATCTATTCAGAAAAAGAAATAAAATGAAAACAGAAAAAAAAAATTTATACATACCATACCCTTTACCCCTCCCTTTCATTGATCACTAGCATTTCAAAGTAAATTTATTTCAACATTTGTTCCCCCTATTATTTATTTTTATTCCATATGTTCTACTTGCCTGTTGACAAGGTAGATAAAAGGAGCATCAGACACAAGGTTTTCACAATCACACAGTCACATTGTGAAAGCTATATCATTATACAGTCATCTTCAAGAAACATGGCTACTGGAACACAGCGCTACATTTTCAGGCAGTTCCCTCCAGCCTCTCCACTACATCTTGAATAACAAGGTGATATCTACTTAATGCATAAGAATAACCTCCAGGATAACCTCTTGACTCTGTTTGGAATCTCTCAGCCATTGACACTTTGTCTCATTTCACTCTTCCCCCTTTTGGTCGAGAAGGTTTTTTCAATCCCTTGATGCTGAGTCTCAGCTCATTCTAGGATTTCTGTCCCACGTTGTCAGGAAGGCCCACACCCCTGGGAGTCATGTCCCATGTAGACAGGGAAGGGTGGTGAGTTTCCTTGTTGTGTTGGTTCGAGAGAGAGGCCACATCTGAGCAACAAAAGAGGTTCTTTTGGGGCTTTACCCTGCATTCTGATTTACTTTAATCCGATCCAGATCAGTTTCATTAATATCTCTAGATGAAGTCTGGTCACTTTTTCACCTTTTTAAACAGTTGCTGAATGAAGTATTACTGACTTTCATAGCTTCAGAGCTCTAACACTCAGTGCCAGGTGTCACATAAACACCCAAAGTTTCAGGGGACAAACAGGTTATATACAAATATCTCAGTATCTCAGAATTTAGAAATTACAGTTACAACTCCTAAATATATGTGACTGCTATAAGAACTTACAATCTGGAGACCTTTACAATAAGCCCCAACTTGATAACCCATGCTCTCCTCTTCGATTCTCTGAGTTTGTGTCTTACAGTTAATCCATATGAGTGAAGCATGATACTATTTCCCTTTTTGTTGCTGACATTTTATTCAACATATTGTCCTTAAGGTTTATTCACCTAGTTGCATGCCTCACAGCTTCATTCCTTCTTGCAGACACTCAGTAGTCCAGTGTATGTAAACACCATAATTCCTCATTCCATTCCGCAGTTGATGTACACTTAGGACACCTCCATCCATTGTGAATCGGGAACAATGCCACCATAGGTACCAGTGTGCAAATGTCCACTCTCAGTTCCTCCAGGTATATACCTAGGGACAGGGTTGCAAGATCATATGGCAAGCCTACCCCTAGCCTCCTGTGAAACCACCACACCTCTCAGTTTCCCTACGACTAGTGAATAGGTACATCTATTTTTTCACATTTTCTCTAGCGCTTGTTTCTCTCTGTTCATTTTTTCTCTTTATATGCTGTAAGGCGGGTGTCACATTTCATTCTTTTTCCATGTGAGTGTCCCCTTATTGCAGCACTATTTGTTGAGTTTTTGTATTTTATTTGGCTTTTTGTTTGTTTGCTTGTTTGTTTTTTGTTTGGGGAAGTGCATGGGCCAGGAATTGAACCCGGGTCTCCCGCATGGCAAGTAAGAATTCTACCACTGAACTACTCTCGCACTCTCTCTCTGCGCATTTTTAAACAATTTTATTCGCACATCATATAATCCATCCTAAGTAAATAGACATGCCTTCATGACCATAATCTATTTGAAGACATTTCTTTTTCTTCTGCATAGAATCCATACCCTTCACCTATGCCCCCCATTTGTTGACTTCTAGTTTTGCATAATGCCTTTGTTACATTCAGTGAAAACATATTACAATGTTACTGTTAACTATACTCCCTAGCTTGCATTGATTGTACCTTTCCTTGTATACCATCCATTTTCAACCCTTTAAAAGGCAAACCTTTTGATTTTAGATGGAAACATAGAATAATATATTTATAATTTGGTTCAGGTAGGGAATTCTTAAACACAAACAAGCTTAAAGTGAAAGGATGGGAAAAAATATTACATATGAATAGCAACCTAAAGAGAACTGGGGTGGCAATAATAATAACAGGCAAAATAGACCTTAAGTCAAATACTGTTACAAGAGACAAAAAGGATATTATAAATGGATAAAGGATTAATTTTAAAAGAAGATATACCAAATATAAATATATATGCATCTAAAAACAAAGTCCAAAAATATATGAAGCAAAACTTGATGTAACTGAAGGGACATATAGATAGTTAGACAATAATAATTGGATACTTCCATATGTCACTTTTAATACTGGACAGAACATCTAGACAGAACTTCAGCAAAGAAGAGGATTGGAGCAACACTATAAACCAAGTAGGTGTAACAGCCATATATAGAACACTTTACCCAACAACAGCAAAATACCATTGTTTTTAGGTATACATGGATCATTCTCAAGGATATATATGTTAAGACAATATATCTCAACAAATTTTAAAATATTGAAATAATACAAAGTAACTTCTCTGACCACAATGGAACAAAGCAAAAAATCACTAAAAGAAGGAAAACCCACAGATACATGGAGATGAAACAGTACACTCTAAATCAAACAATAGGTCAAAGAATAAATCAGAAGAAAATCATGAAATACTTAGAAATGAATGAAAATGAAAACCCAAAAAGAAAAACTTATGGTATGCATCTAAGGCAATGTTCACAGGGAAATTTATGGCAATGAACACTTGTATTTAAAATGAAAAAACAACTCAAATAAATAATATACCTTCACATCTTGAAGAACTAGACAAAGAAGATCAAAGTAAATCCAAAGAAAAGAAGAAAAGAAATAATTGATATTAGAACAGAGATAAATGATACAGATAATAGGATAACAATTAAGAGACTCAACAAAACTAAAAGTGTGTTCTTTGAAAAGATCAATAAAATGGTCAAACCTTTAACTAAATTGACAACAAAAGAAAAGACAAAAATATCTAAAGTCAGAAATTAAAATGGTGGAGAGGCAAGGCAAGATAGCAGTGTAGGGAGGTGTGCCAGTTTGAAACTGTTGGGTACCCCAGAATATCCATGTTTTTTAATCCTGATTCAGTGTTGTTGGGTGGAATCTTTTTTAATAGTTATCTCCATGGAGATATGATCCACCCAATTGTGGGGTCTTTTGAATGGTGGTTTCCATGAAGATGTGTCTCCATTAATTCAAGGTGGGTCACTTACTGGAGTCCTTTAAGAAGGAAATCTTTTGGGAAAAAATTGAAAGCTGACACAAACAGACACCTTTGGAAATGCAGAAAGAAAATGCCCCTGGGGAAGCTGTTTGAATGAGAAGCCAGGAGAGTATGCTGCCAGATGTCACCATGTGCCTTCCCAGCTGACAGAGAAACCTAAACATCATCAGCCCTTCCTTGAGTCAAAGTATCTTTCTTTGGATGCCTTAGTTTGAACATTTTTATGGCCTTAAAACTGTAAACGTGTTATTTAGTAAATCCCTTTGTAAAAGCCAACCCATTTCTGGTATGTTGTATTTTCAGTTGCATTAACAAACCAAAACAGATTTTGACACCAGAAGTGGGGTGCTGCGGTTTGCAAATACCAAACACTTTGGAATGGCTTTTTAAATGGATAAGGAAAGATTATGGAAGAGTTGTGAGAAGCCTGGTAGAGAAGGCCTAGAATGCTTTGGAGACTATAGGTAGAAATGTGAACTCTAAAGATACTCCTGGTAAGGCCTTAGACAGAAATGATTCACGTTCAATTGCAAACTGGAAGGAAAGATATCTTTGTGTTAAAGTGGCAGAGAAGTTGGCAAAATTGACTGCTGGTGTTGGAAGGATGGCATATTTTTAAAACCATGATCTGGAATACTTAGCTGAAGATTTCCAAATTAAATGTGAAAAGTGTGGCCTGGTATCTCCTTGCAGCTTATAGTGAAATGTGACAAGAAATAGATAAGCTGACAGCTGAATTCTTGGATCCAAAGAAACCGCATATTGATGGTTTGGAAAACTCTGGGTTTGCAGAAAGGGAGACCCCAGAGAACAGTGCCCCACATGAATATTTAACTAAACATGGAACAAGTAAGCTATTACAGGACAAGCCAGAATTAGAGATGAAGCTATCCAATAAAGATTTGCGAAAAGCCCTATAGTCTGATGGACATGAGCCCAGTATATTTCATAGAAAAACAACAAGAGTTTTGAGGGATCTCTATAAAAGAAACCACTGCCAGTCTGGACTAAAATGGACAGATTGACAGAAAAATAGCTTCAAAGGCAGAACTATGGAAACTAAGGTCAGAAGCCATGAAATCTTGGACCAGGAGAGCAGACCCACCCATGCACTAGAAGAGGGTGAGTTTACCCTGAATGCAGAGGGTGGGCCTTCT
>PVIY010048442.1:0-17292 GCA_004026745.1 Myrmecophaga tridactyla
CTTGATGAGTAGATTCCACGTGGTCAAACCCATGCAACTATTATGGCCATTTTGTATAGGGCTGATAGAGCATGAACTGGTGTGTCTGGGGAAACAGGTTGAATGATATACACAGAACATGTCATCCCATCAACCTGATTAGTGAGAGCCTTCCTACATCTGCATATGTGGACTGAAATATGTTCATATGTTTGAATATAGAGTGTTTAGGGCATCTTCTAAACTCTGTCAAAGATTTTGATGATTGAACAACATGTCTTTCAGGTTCCTCAGCTAAATCACTAACCTCGGAATGGATCACTTATCCCTCTAAGACTACAACTGTTGAACACTTCTTTGAGTCTGGTTCAATTGTACAGTTCTTGAGGATCAAAATTTGTTTTTGTTCCTTTCGGATCATACAGAACTATTGCTTCTATGTGACAAGACCAATAAGGACAGTCTCCATGGCAGCTGTTCCCTGCACTTGAATACCATTAACACTAAGAAAACAGTTCACCAAATTAAAGGGGATTGCATGAATACATGTCAAGTTACTTTTGACTCTGTGCATATGGGTCATTCTGTGCATATGGATCATTCAATCAAGTGTTTGCAGAAACCACTAACCTCTGCACTTCCCTAAGGTTTCAGTGTTTCATTTTGTTCATTATGTTGGCAAAGCATTTCTAGAGGGAACAATTTTCTGTAATTCCATGCAAACCTTCAGATGATAATTATCCCCATTGAGTATTTTGATATAATAGAATGTAGAAGAGTATGTTATGCATCTGGGTTCCCAAATACTTAAATTTTATTTAACTATCTATTCCAAGATTGATCAAGTATTTTTCCCACCATGGAATTGGTTACAAGTAAATGTGAAAAAAATTTTAATGGATTGTTGAGATCAAGTGAATATTCCCAAATCCTTCTTGATAAACACTCTCAGGGTTTCTGTAGTGATAGTAGAACAAGGAATGATAAGAACTTTTTTATGAAAAAAAAGGAACAGGTGCTGGTGGCTCAATAGGAAGAGTCTCACCTGCCATGCTGGAGATCAGGTTTGATTCTTGGTACCTGCCCATGCAAAATAAAAATATATATGTATGTATATATTTATACACATACATATAAAGGGTGGTACAGCAGTGAGGTCTTAGAAAATATATGCAAATATATGTGGAAGGAAAGGTAAGAAATGTTAGTGCTAATGGGAATGGTGGAATTCCTATGAATATTTGTACTAAAATTTTTTATCATATTATTGTGAATGTGCTTATTACAGACAAAGCTATAAAGTTTGTACTCAGAGAAGCTTATTTAGAAGCTTAATTAAATTCCTACTTCTGAGCTTCCAGCCTATCATTTTACTTGCAGTGTTATAGGGAGTATTAGATAAAATATCTACCAAACATTTGATATATGCCCAGACTGAACTGTAACTTTCTTCATAAATTCTTCTAGTAAAATAAAGTGATCACTGGGTCTAGAATAAGGGAGTTTTGTTTGTATGTTCAAAATTATTTCAATTGTTCTTAATTTCCCTTAGAGGAGAGATATGCGATGTTGTTCCTTAAAGTAGAGTACTGTGGAGTGTCCATTATCTGAGAAAGAGGTCACTCTGTTCATCGATACACAATCCTAAAAGAGTCAGGATATTTTTATAGTGGAAGCAACTCTTTAATACTTTGCCAAATATTACACTAAAGTACAAGGCACAGAGGGTAGAGAGCTATTTTCTTTGTACACAATCTGATCTTTATAAAGGAATTTGGAGGGGACACTGACAGATTGGGTTAGAAACCCCAGGAAAATATATATATATATATATATATATGTTCTTAATCTTAGTCAATTTCTGTTGGTACCATTCTGTTGGTATGTAGATGGATTATTTTTAGTTAAGTTGTGACTCAGCTGAACGAGATTGGGTATAAACGCTAATATGGGAGGCTTTATGAAGAGAAGGTGTGCTGGTTTGAAAGGATGAATGTCCCCTAGAAAAACCATGTTTTAATCAAAATCCATTTCATAAAGGCAGAATAATCCCTATTCAATACTGTATGTTTGAAACTGTAATCAGATCCTCTCCCTGGATGATGTGATTTAGTCAAGAGTGGTTGCTAAGCTGGTTTAGGTGATGACATGTCTCCACCCACTTGGATGGGTCTTGATTAGTTTATTGGAGTTCTATAAAAGAGGAAACATTTTAGAAAATGGGAGATTCAGAGAGGGCAAAGCAGAACAACATAGCCACAAGAAGCAGAGACCACCAGCCAGTGACCTTTGGAGATGAAGAAGGAAAATGCCTCCCTGGGAGCTTCATGAAGCTGGAAGCCAGGAGAGAAAGCTAACAGATGATGCCATGTTTGCCATGTACCATTCTTGCTGAAATAGAAGCCCTGACTGTGTTTGCCATGTGCCTTCTCACTTGAGAGAGAAACCCTGAACTTCACTGACCTTCTTGAACCGAGGTATCTTTCCCTGGATGCCTTTGATTGAACATTTTGATAGACTTGTTTTAATTGGTACATTTTCTCAGCCTTAGAACTGTAAATGAGCAACTTATCAAATTCTGCTTTTTAAAAGCCATTCCATTTCTGGTATATTGCATTGTGGCTAGCAAGCTAGGACAGAAGGCCACTTGGAGGTGTAGAAACTGGAAATCAACAGAACAGTGAGGACATTGCCATGTGACATAAAGGTCAAGGAACCTCAAATGATTGTCATCCCTCCATAATGCACTGACCCAGGCGGGAGCAAGGCTTCTAGCCCAGAAAATGCCAGAGAAAATTTCATGTTCTTTAAGGCAAAACATTGTTTTGACATTTAGACTTGCAGTGAGGAAACCAAGATGCACACTTTTATTAAAGCAAATATTTTAAAATCCTAATCACATTTCTAGTAGTTCAACTGTTCTACACCTTCTCCATAGCAATACAATTTGTTTATCAAACTTCAAAGCCAAAACAAATACAAAATAAATCGAATCCATTATTTCTCCCTAAGAACTCCCAACACAAGTAATAGGATAAATTTTGAGGAAACCCTTTTTTATTGTGCCAAGAGGCACAATACCATTGGGGAGAATGTCAACAGTTCAAGATTTTAGGTTTAAATTGTTGCTTCCTATAGAAATGGAGCTCAAAGGATATTAAGGAATGATGAGAAAGAAAGAAAGGATCAGGTGGGAAGCACAGGTGAAGAACGCCTTGTGCCTCCCAGAGGCAGAGCATATCCTCAGGATATCCAGGAGGAAACTGAAGTAGGAAATGACGATGGCAGGTATGCTGGACAGTACTGTGAAGCCCACCACACCCAGAAGGACTTTTTCATAGACCTGGATGTATAAACAGGACATTTTTACCAGTTAGTAGAGCATCCCAGAAGAAGTGGTCAGTGATATTTTAACCACAGAATTTCACGTGGAAAGTATTGGCAGTATGTTCTATGGCAGTCAAGAGATCTCCTGTGCAGGCCCCAGCAATAAGGCCAGTACAGAAAGAACTAGTCATGGTACCTGAATAGAGGAATGGGTGACAAATTGTCACGTGGTGGTCATAAGCCATGACTGCTATGAAATAGGACTCAGTGTAGGCTACAACTCAGGAAAAGCAGAGCTGGGCTCCACATTTTACCAAGGGACATACGTTTATCTTCAGAGACACAAATTGCCAGGATTCTAGGGGTATACACAGTTGTTTACCAGACATCCAGGAAATAGAGACTACCATTGAAAAGGTACATGGGTGTGTACTGGCGAGAATCAGTCCAGATTAAGAAAACAAGGCTCATGTTCCCTGAAAAGGTTACCAAGTGGAGGTTCAGAAATATTCCAAATAAAATCAGCTGCAATTGGGGGTCATATATGGAGCCCAGCAAGATGAATTCAATCAGGAATGTATGATTTCCTACTTCCATGTCTACAGAGGAAAAAACCTGATTGAGATTATAACTAAAAAAGACATTTTTCCCATACATCAATTTAACAAAGACATAAATGAATTCAACAATTACCAAGAGGCTTATTTTTTATTGGTTACAGAAATTATGAACTCTAAAGCTCATAAAAGTTACTAACAAGTTATTAACAGATTACTTGATTGAGTAAAGGAGACATATATGAAAACACCAGCTCCAGATTTGTCATGCAGTGAGAACCAAAAACATATCAGCATTACTCCACATATAATTGACAGATTCTTGTGTCCCTGGCACTTTGCTGATATTTATATGAATACCAATATTGTGCTAACACTCCTGCTATTATTCATAATGTGGCAAAATTATATATTACTCAGTAGTTCCAGTTACTATTATTTCTTATTCTTAACCAAATTTATCATCACCACAACTATATAACACAGGAATTAGTATGATATTCTCTTTATAGTTAATGAAACAAAAGAGCAGATAGCTTAAATAAGGTTCATGTTCACAGGTCTGGAAAGAAAACATCAAAGCTGTAGCCTTCTAGAGTGAAAACCTGAATCTCTTTACTTTTTAAAAACAGCTTTAAAATATTTATTTTATGATGAAATGGGTGGTATGCCTTTCTTTGCAGTAATTGATGTGAGATTTATATGCATGGTTATTGTTTTTTTTTGTGACCATGCATTCTGAATATTGGGAAGAACACATTTTTCAATATTAAACATTGAGAAATCAAGAATCATTCAAAGATTATGTCCTTATGCCTAGAGCTCCCCAAAGAAGGTAAGAGGGAGGCACCCATTGTAAATACTGCCATTAACAAATTAGAGCTGATGGTCTCAGTAGCCAAGTGACATCCTCCTTGGATATAGCAGCAGTTAGAGGTAGTTGAAGCCAAGAAAGGATTGTGATTTGTTTAATGTTTAAAACATTTAACTTTGAGTTGTATCTAAACAACTGTTGCAAACAGAAATCCTCTACTTGAGATACAGAGTAATGGCTTGTTTGGAAGAAATATGTGGATGTTCTAATTTTTCAAATAAACCTGCTAATGTTCAGAGAAATTGCAAGTTGATTGATGACACTGGGTAAAAGCAGCCTCAAACCTGGAAGGTCAATTTATTTCTCATACTCTCAGTGTAAGTGGTAACTGTTCATTCATTAACATGCAAAATACAGATGCCATAGCTAGATATCAAAGGTTCTTTACAATCTGGTTTAAGCTCATTTTTGCACCTTCTACTTCACTATTTTTGTCTTCATCCACTCAGGCTTCAACAAAACTATGTTATACATATGATCAATTTCTCCATGATAATCTCACATGTTTTAGGAGATTCATAGATACATAGCATTGTGCTACCATACATTTGTATGTTGAAATATTTTTCTGAATTTTCCAGCCCCAAATCCTGTTATCTTGGCAGGAATTTTTATTTGAAATATGTGCAAAATGTTGTGATATAAAGTCAATGCCTCAGTGTTTATTTAGAACCTTCTCTATCACTTATTTATTAGTGTTTGCACTCAGTGTTTCAACTTAAACACTGATGATATGTCACTTTTTCTACATGGAAAGCCATAACTGGGGCTTCTTTAAATTCAACATGATCTGGGCAAAAAATGAAACTATCTGGACAGAATCAATTACTATGCTTCCTTTTTTTGCCTTAAAAAAGGATAGAAATGGACAAAACATATTTTCTAGTCTACTGCTTAAAAGTCTTCCCAGAATAAGAGATATGAAAATGTGATCTGAAACATGAGAAACATTGATCTCTCACTGTAGGAGAGAGGGAAGAGAAGACCCATTAGAGTAAAGAGTATTTATCACTGTCTTCACCTGGGAAAAAGCCTGGCGAGTTCAGGGACATAAGAGAGATTAGCTAAAGTTGAGGAGATAAAAGGTCTCAGTGTGAGTCAGAAGAGACCCCAAATCAAGAAGCTTATAGAAATTCATACTGAGGATTTTGATCTTTAAACCAACACAACAGGAAGACATTACTCTGATGGGGATGTGACATGATCAGATATACTCAACATTCACTCTGGCTGCAGGCTAAGAAATGAATTGAAAAGGAATAAGGATTTCTTCTTAATTGGATATTCTCTGATACACTCCTTCCTCTATCACCTGTTAAGAGGCTAATAAAGGCCCATTAAGAAGTTCTAGAAAGAATGAATATTGGTTGTATACGCTGCAACCTCACCCTGTTAGGCAGAACATTCTCAAATTCTCTTCCAAACAGGAATTTACATTTACACTATAATTGAACCCCAAGGTGCTACTGAAGTCTTAAAAACAAGATTCTTTCAATGCATGTATTTGTAATGAAAGCTTCCTGTCTCTATTTACACAAGAAACTACAAAGTCTCAGAACAGATAAAGAAATAAATTTGATGAAATCCTTTCACATTTCATTAGAAATACAATATTATAGTTACCATTTTGACTTCTGTGTGTAATACAATTGTACCACAAATTCATCATATTATATTTTAGTACCAAATTTCTGTTAAAAATAGGAAGAGGTAAACTAAATCGCAAACCAATGACTTGTGAATATGTATATATATATATATAATATATATATATATATATATATTTTAAAGATACACTTTAGAAGCCCCAATTTCAAGAGTCTGGGCTGTTTTTCTACCCTTTATCAAAGACAGCATTGTGGTTTCTTTGACTTGTAAGTTGTAGCAGAGGATGTAATGCATGAATTCCAAGCTTAGTTTCAAGAAGCTTTAAAAGCTTCTCTTCTCACTTTTGGAATCCTGCCACTACCAGGTACACAAAGTTGGTTGAGCTTTCTAGAAATCTGATCAGGGACATTGTGCTCCCAAAGCTGACAGCAAACTGGCCCCCAGACTTCTGAGTGGACCCACTCTAGATTATCTAGGACCATTGGTGTGGAGAAGTAACACATACTCGTGAGCATCCCAGCTGAGAAGAGACAGGAATGGCATAGGCAGAAAAGCATAATTAAAATGAATCTGCTTTTAAATTCAGATTCCATCTCTTGGAAGCTGTATATATTGGAAAACTGTTTTAACAACTCCCAACCTAAGTTTCCTCATCTCTGAAAAGGAAGAAAATATCTTTGTTATAAGATAAGCTAAAGATAAGTGAAATGGATATTTCAGTGTCTGACACGTGATTATACTCTATAAAGTTATGTTTATTCTGAGTCAGAGGAATATGACCTAACTAGTTTATAAAATTTGAGCATGTGGACAAAGCCAAGGCTGAGTTTCCAGGAGGAAGCAATGTACCCACCATGGAGCTTTCATTCAGATTCTTTTAAATTCCTGAAATTGAATATTTTTGTCACATACTCATGTAATTTGACTAAGAAGTTCATTGGCCTTAGATTGAGAGGTCCCGTGATTAGGACCTACTCCAAAAGTGATCACTAGCATAATTTTAGGAACCTTTCTCATATAATTCACCCATATGAAAAATTTGGTTGGTGATTTTTCCAGCACGAACCATTATGATTCCAATATGCTAAACAATCTTGTAAAATACACCATAAATGTAAGAATAAATAGCCTTAAATGTGAAGATATGGTGTTGGAAACCATTTAATAATACTTTTATACAAATATATCCTTGCATACATAGGATATCTGCTCTGAAGCAAACAACTGAATGTACTGAAAACAAGAGCATTGTTTTTCATTCACAATCTGCATACTTATAATTTACCTAAGAGTCAATCACATGAACTTATGAATGTCCTCCAACCTTTGTATTTCTTGACTTTTTATCTTCACATATCACTGAATGACTCAAGGTTTTGGAAATACGGTGATTTTTAAGAACCTGATAAAAGCAAAGAAGGTCCTGCCAAAATGCACATCTGTATAAACATTAACACTTTAGAGTATTTGCAAATTACCAGAAGTATGCCCAGGAAATTTCTGGTAATGATACATTAAAAATCCCACAACCAGAAGATGCATAAATTCCTTTCCAGTATTAACCTTCTTTAATTTTAAGGGATGTGTAACAATTTTTTCAAAATTAACATGTTTAAAACTTAATTTCTACATTTCATTTCCAAAAATTGATCTATTTCCATACTCAGCTCTCTTCAAATTTCCATGAAATCCTAGTGTCCTTATCTTTGTAATATATCCTGAATCTAATCAATACCAAGCACCTCCACTGCTATGACCAATCCAAACACTATTACTTTTGATAAGCATATTGCAATAATCTCCTAACTGTACTACACCCTTGTCCCTTGCTACCACCAGTCTGCAGTCTTTCTTTAAAAAATCAGGTCATGTTTCCTGTACTTATGAAAATGGAAGAAGCTCCCATTTTACTGCACAGTGATGCCAAATTCCATAAAAATGGCCTTTCATTTCCTCCTTTAATGACTTCCATTAACTGAACAGCCTCATCATCTAACACAGTTGCCTCTCATTCACTCTGCTTCAGGCTTGTATACTTCTTTGTTATTTCTCAAAATTCCAACTTTGTCCCAATATTAGAAATTTCAAACTTTTTGTTCTGACTGACTGGCACATTATTCCCCCATAGAATTCATAGCTCACTCCCAACTCTTTTAAGATCCTTTCAGTGACTATTTTCTCAATTAGGCCTATCTTAATCATCTACTTATGTTGTTACATGACCCATCCTTACTACTTTGCTCAGACCCTGCTGCATTTCCCACCCCTCCCCTATAACTATTATCTCCTTCTAACTCTTGTTTATAATATTAATTCTTAATTCTTTTTTCAGGAAGGAATGCAAACCCTACAAGGCCAGAACAAATTTTTTATTTAATGCTAAATCCCCAGAATCATGAACAATTCCTAGTACATAATTGGTATCCATAGAAAAGTATTAGAAAAATAAATGGGTAGTTATTTTCATAGTTTGATGCTGTTTAACCCAAAGCACTTTCCACTTCTAACCTAGGTCAAAATATTCAGAAAAAAGTTGCATCCAAGTGGACTTTCTTTATGCCATAAGACTAATATGAAGGAAGAGTTAAAAAAAGAGAGAGAGAGAGAGAGAGGGAGAGAGAGAAATTGTTTCCCCAATCCTCAAATCCACCTTGAATTCAAAACAAATTGCAATTCATTTGAAAATGTGAAATGAAAGGTGCAATAAATATCAGAGCCAATCTTGCTAAAGCATCCCATATAGAATGGCATCTCAAGATGTGTCTTCCCTTGCACAAACCCATTTCTTTACTGGGAGTAATCTAAATTCTCCTACTTCATGTAAAGTAATTGGTCCCACAGGTACATGAAAATAAAGAATAGGGAGTGAAAATATTACCTACTGCTAGCCTGGACAATACAGAATAATCACTGTTAGAGTCAAAAACAAGCTACTTGTTTCTTTTCTGTGGGAGTGAACATATGAGGGACCCTATTGGTAATTCCCAGACTGAATTGCCAATTTTAGATGAGGACCAGATACACTGTTGGCTGGTACCCTTTTTTTAGCAGGAGCATATGAGCATCTAAGTGAAGGTGTGTGCACACATGTGGTTTGTTTGTATGTGTGTTTGTATGTGTGTTTGTTTAGCATATGAGTGATCCTTTGAGATCAGCCCCATTACTCAATTCAGCTGAGTGTACAGAGAGCCCAAAATGTTTATTTACCCCTGATCTCAGGTATCTACCCTCAGTCAGAAAGGAAATGCCCTGGAAATGACACTCTTTTCCCTCTCCTTTGTTGCTTTGCCTACCTTTGCTGCACATGATATGTGTATTTCCCCAAAAGCCCTTTGGGATTCCTTCCAAACAGCCCCTAGAAATATTTACCTCCACCTCCAAAGACTCATTTAGAATTCCTCATTCTCCATGGACTTAAATGGAATTAATTTGCAGTTTGGTATGTGTATTTACTATGATATAATGAAACTAGGGGTATTTTATTAATTTTATGAATCAAAATATGGTTGGAAATGTAGCTGTTAATAGGAATTTCCAAATTTGTACTAGGTAGATATTCTAAAATTTATAATGTGCAGCAGGACATTTCTCTTATTATAAGCTGTTGCTCTGTCCAGGTTATCCATCTGTATTTTCCATCAGTAAACTCCTGCCCAAACTTGGAAATGAACAATAGGTTCATTTTTTGTTGGTGCAAACTCATTTTTATATGTAAAAATATTATTACAATTAGGAAATATGCTACATCATAATAAAATTTGTTTCTCATATTAATTACAAGATTAACATATATTAAACTGAAAAAGGAATGAAAGAAAAGCATTCACAAAATCTTAGTTGTTATAAATCATTTCTTCACCCAATAGCAATTTCCATTCTGAATATTCTCTTAGATGTAAAGTTTTCTGAAATCTATCTATCTGCCTTCTACTTATTCTATCTCTATATTTCTCATACAGCTTCTATATTTTTAACCTTGATTTTTAAAATATTTTGGGTTCATAACTTTACATTTTATTTATTTAATCCTGGATTCTTAAGTTTTTATATCATAGTTATGATGAAGTAAAAATTATTCATAATCACTAAGAGGATTGGAATACAAGAAGTTGAGTGCCATTCATGTTTTAGGCTGTCCCATTCTTTTTTTTTTTTTTACAAACTGTATATTTGAAAGCAGAAAAAGACCCAGAATCAGAATTGTAATTGATTGCTGCCAAGTTTAAATAAAACATCTCCGGAGACATATTGCTTCATATGCCTTTATGAATTCAATGAAACTTTTTTTCAGATGAGAGCACAGATTTGAGAAAGATTTTGGAAAAATTAGTGGTTTAAAAGTGAGTATTACATACTCCATGATTTCATACTATTTTCATCTTAGAGATTCCTCCATCAGATATAGTTGCATTAACTCCCAAGGATTTCCAATTGTACCCATATATATCTTCCATGGTTTTGTATTTTCTCATACAGAAATTGTCACTCTTAATTGTAGTGTTTTCACAGAATCTGTGCAATTGCATTGCAGGTGCCCCCAGAAGAAGAAACAAGAGAGAAGGAATGTTCAATTAAACAATGGCAGAAAATTCCAAAATTTAATGAAAGACATGAATATGCACATTCAAACATCCAATGCACTCAAACAGGAAAAACACTAGGAGACAGATTTCCAGCCAGTAGTCAAACTGATGATTGCAAGGACAAGCAGAGAGTTCTGAAAGATGCAAGAAAAACAATGCATTATGTTCAAGTGTGTCCCAATAAGATTAAGTGCCAATTTTTAATTAGAAAACTTGAAGGCAAGGAGGCACTGGGATAAAATACTTAAAATCCTGATAGAAAACAATTACTAACTAAGAATTTTATATGCCATATATGTCATTTTAAAATGAGGGAAAGACTAAGATATTCTCAGGCAAGCAAAAGATGAGGGAGTTCGTCACCTAACCTATAATCAATGCTAAAGATATCTCAATAGACTGAAAGGAAAGGCACTAAACAATGGATTGAAGCAGCATAAATAAATAAAGAACTTTTGTAAACTTACCTTTATGAATGATTATAAATGACAGCAATATTTTACTGTATTTTTTGGTAATTATAGTTTTAACTATTTATACATTCTAAAATTCAGGTGCATAAAAAGTTAGGATAACTATGATTCTGGACTTAGAATGCATAAAAATATAATTTGTAAGACATACAACAAAACAAGTGGGGGAACAGCAGGGTACAGAAACAGAGTATGTATATGCTATTGAAGGGAAGTTGATAGCAAATCAACATGATTATTTTAGATTTAGAATGTTAAAGTTAAGAAACACGGTAACCACAAAGATAGTATAGGGAAAATATATATGGAAGGAAATGAGAAGGGACTCTAAATGGTACACTAAAACATCAGGTAAATACAGAAGCAGACATTCATGGAAGAACTAAGGGACAAATCAAAAAGTATAAAACTTTAAAAATGCTACCAATCCCAGGAGTACACAAAACTTCTAGCCTCTGAAATGATGAGATATGTGTGGTACTTATCATAACAGCTGATAAACTAAGATGAACGTCTCATAAAATTAATATTTCTAGATCAAATTTCCAATATTGTAGCAATTTCATGTCCTCTCCTTATATAAAGTTTGGTCCCCAAGCTTCAAAATCAAACAGCGAATGAATAAAATAACTTCTTATTCCCTTATCTCTGCCCAATCTCAAAACCCAATATTTAAGGTTTCAAATATTTTACATTAAAACAAAGTAAAAACAATGCAAGCGGTGTTTACTCCATATTTCATTGCTTCATGTACAATTTGCAAATTTAAATGAAATCTTGCCATGTTTACAAACATGTCTATAAGTTGATCATATGGAAAATGCAATAAAAACACTCAGCAAAAGCACCAATTTTGATGTGCCATCTTTGTGGTTGTAAAGTGTGTATTGCTTTTCTGAAAGCCTCTTTGACATCCTTATTCCTTATGTTATAAATGAGAGGGTTGAGCAATGGGTTCAACACTGTATCGAACAAGGAAGCCACTTTATTGCTTGCCAAGGTGTAAGCAGAGCTAGGTTTTGAATATATGAAGAGCATGGACCCATAGAAAAGGGTGACTGAGATCAGGTGGGAAGCACAGGTGGAGAAGGCCTTGCACTTCCCAGAGGCAGAGCAGATCCTCGGGATAGCCAGGAGGATGTTAAAATAGAAAATCAAGATGGCAAATATGCTGGACAGTACTGTGAAGCCCACCACACCCAGGAGGACTTTTTCATAGACCTGGGTGTCTGTGCAGAACATTTTTATCAATGGTGGAGCATCACATAAGAAAAGGTCAATGATATTCTTACCACAGAATTTCAGATGGAAAGTGTTGGCAGTATGGGCTATGGCATTCAAGAGACCTCCAAAATATGAGCCCAAAATGAGGTCAGTGCAGAGAGACCTGGACATTTTACCTGAATAGAGTAGGAGGCTACAAATTACCACATGACGGTCATATGCCATGACTTCTAGGAAATAGCACTCAGTGTAGGCTACAACACAGGAAAAGAAGAACTGGGCTCCACATCCAGCCAGGGACATATGTTTATCTTCAGAGGCACAAATGGCCAGGATCTTGGGTGTATACACAGATGTGTACCAGAAATCCAGGAAAGACAGTTTGCCAATGAAAAAGTACATGGGTGTGTGCAGACTAGAATCAGTCCAGATTAAGATGAGCAGGGTCATGTTCCCTGACAAGGTTACCAAGTAGAGGATCAGAAATATTCCAAATAGAATCAGCTGCAACTGGGGATCTGAAGTAAAGCCCACCAAGATGAATTCAGTCAGGATGGTACGATTTTCCATTTCCATGTTCTCTGAGGAGAAAACCTAATTATGATCATGAGAAAAAAAAATTTGATGATGGATATTGTAAAAAAGTGAGAAGGGCATCAATTTTAAATCAATAAATATTTGGAGGCTTTTGGATTTTCATTACTTCTTACCTAGAATTACAGAACTTCAATCTATGATTTAAAAAGAATGCTGAAATGGGTGTCAGATCTGGATTTAAAGCCAGGACTCTTCAATTATTAGGTATTAAAGGGTGGCCAAGTTCTTATTCTCATCAGACAGCTGAGTAAATGAAGCCAAAAAAGGAAATCAATAGCTCCTGGTAGTTTGTCTGATTGAGTAGACACACATGAAAACACCTGGCCATTGTATGGTACATCCTGGGCACTCAAGAAATGTCAGCCTCATTCCATATACATTGAAAACTTACTCTGAGCCAGGTATTTTACTGTCATTTTTACAAATACTAGTATAGTGCTACTACTCCTGCCATGATTAGTAAAAAATAGGGAAAAATATGTATATATTGCTCACTATATTCCCGTTGCTATTCTAAGTCTTATTTTAACCCATTTAGTCATCACAGCAAACTTGTTAGGTAGGTTTAATTGTGATTCTCTTGTTATAGTTGATGAATCGGAATCTTCTGAGATTTAAGTACATGTTCAAAGGCACAGACCTAATAAACACAGGATCGGTGTTGGAACCCAGAATTCTCTTAATCAAGGGCACTTGTTCTGAATGAGCAAGTCATTTTTTCTCTCTTATATATGAATTATTTTCCTCTGTTGCTTTCCTGGCAAAGATAATGTTCTAGCCTTCCAACTACCCACATTTAATTAACTTTAAAAATATTTTAAAAATATTTAAATTAAGAATACTTTTTATTCCATTTTCCCTTAATTAATGGAAAATATATAACCATGGTTCAGGCATTTTTTGATACTGGGGATATTGAACACTAGACAAAAGTCGTGTTTGCATGTCAAAGCATTGAGAAATAATGAGTCCTTCAACATCTTTTTTCTGGTGTTCCCAAGTTCTTCAGGGAAGCAAAGAGGGAGGCATATTTGTAAGGTAATTTATATGACTGTATAAGAGTTTATGATCTCAATTGCAAACTGACATTCTCTCTGCCTCTAAAGGCAGTAGCAGAAAGCTGAAACCAAGAAAGGATTTCCCTTTATCAATGTAAAATATTTAACTTTGAACTCAACCAGTCAATAGTGTAGCTAGAATGTAAACACACATCCTCTCAATTGAGGTCTAGAGCTGTGGATGTTAGGAAACAAGTAGTGGGTGTGATAATGTTTCAAATATACCTGGTAACATTAGTGAGGATGCAAATGATTGATAAAATTGGTTATAGCAACTCAGAGCCCTGAAGGTTATTCTATTTATCTTACTGTTTCTATATAAGGGATCTCTACTCATTAGCACATAAACTTCAGATGATTTAGCCTACATTCAAGGTCCTTAACAAGTTGACTTCAGCTTATCTTTACAACCTCCTGCCTCATAAATTGTTTCATACACTCAAGGCTTCAACTAACTAAATTACTCACATAATCAATTTCCCCATAATGATCACACATACTTTAGGAGATTCACAGTGAAATATATAGCACTGTGTTACTATTTGTATGCTAAAGTCTATCCTGAAATCATGTTATCACAACAGGAGTTCATTATTATTGTATGCATAATATGCAAAACTTTGGCTTATAAAGTTACAACTTCAATGGTAACCTGGAATTTTCTCTATCAATTATATATCCATGTTTGCACTCAGTGTTTCCATATATATATTGGTGCATTATCTATTGTTTAGGCAAGGAAAGCTATGGCTGGAGCTCATCAGGCTTAAGTATATTCAATGACTTTGGGCAACCTTGAGAACACTTCACAGAGCCAACAAATTATCATCTTCTCTTGCCCCTAAAGAGCATAACAATTGGCAAAATATTATTTTTCTGGTCCACTTAAAAAGATTTCCTAGAAGAACAGATATTCTTGAAGACCTGAAATACAAGAGCATTCATCCAGATTGGAATCTTGAATTCCAAAAATTCTTTTGGAATTCAAGATTACAATGAATTCTTTTCTAATCTTAAGCACAAGGTTTAGTCAAAAAGAGTAGGGAAAGGAATGGTTAATTTGAGTTTTGTCAGAATTTCACAGTGCTTATTAAGTTCTAAGGAATGGAGGGGAAAAAAGCAAGCAAAATATAGCAGGATCCCTAGAAACAAAATATAAATTGGAAAGCTAAACTAATGAAAAAATGTTCATGCTTACAGATGCAAATATAAGCAGAAAAAATAGAGTATATTCAAAGGATAGAAATAGTTTACTTGAGAAGACTTTGATTAAACCTTCAGGAGAAAGAAATTAGGGAGAAATTTAAAGAGGGGGTGTCATGCACGACCAGGATTTTTAAAACTAAGTAACAATTCCTAAAGCAGATAAATTGGAAAAATACATTTAGAAATGGTACTTTTTGTCTTGTGAAATAGAATGTAAGGCATATGGATTGCCTTATTATTTATAGATATATTATATACATATGTGTTGCAAGTGCTTGCACATATACACAGTAATTCCCCAAGTCCCCTCATTTTCAAAGCTTTGAAGCCTTTATTCAAGGGGATGCCATAATTTCTGTTCTTCACACCTAATAAGGTTCCAAATATAATCAAATGCATAATGATACTAGTAACATATTTTGAGCCTTCTCTATCTACTTAACTATGTTTTAGGTGCATTATATGCATTATCTCATCTAGTCCATCCATCAGACCTGTGACATAAGTGCTACACTTGGCCCAGGAAGGAGGACAGGCAAGGAAAGTAAAGCAGAGATTGATGAAGTGAATTGCATAAGACCTCTCCACTGGTGGTTGGTGAAGTTAGGCATCTATTCTTGTTTGTGTTACCACTAGGTATATAACCCCTGATAGTGTGTCATGATGCATGTCAACTAGAAACTAATTGTTATTATCATTTGTTGTGATTTTCATCACTCCTAAAAAACATTAAACTAGTTCTTATTTACATGAGAACATCTAAACAACTCTTTGGAGGGTTTGGAAAGGACCTCAGTAAAACACTTTTCTGCTGTTCTTGATGAAAACAAGTCTGTGCCTTTGTTTCTCTCTCTTTATTTCTTTCCATCCTTCCCTTATCCATGAATTTCCTATTTTGGAAATTTTATTCTATGAGTTCAGAGAATTATTAGATTTGAAAAGACATGATTTCAATAAAAATACAGGAACCAAACATATTATATAATATTCAATATTATATTTTATTTATTTATTGAATATTTTATTCAATATTCATTTGAAAGACGATATTTTGGGTAAGAATAACTTGCAAGTTCTTGTTTCAAAAATGCCTTTCTAAGAATACACAAACTCTGGAACCAGTGTGCTTACTTTAGTGCAACTTTCTACTGGTATGTAAATTCTCTGAGAGTATAGAGAATGTGTTATGCTTATCCATGTATATCTAGGTCTGGTATTAAATAAATTATCAAAAATACATTTTTGAAATGAGGAATTAAAAAGAAAGTAAAAGAGAATGAGGAAATGCATGAATGACTGACAGCTTCTATTTTCTATTGTATCTGTGCTTGCTTCTCAGTTTCCTCATTACTTCGTAACTTTCTAAATTTTCACTTTTAAACTGCTAAGATTTTGAAGAAATTGACCAAACATATAAACACTGTACAAAAACCAAGAGTGAAAAGGCACAAGTTGGGGATTAATGGCTCTCTGTGAACAGACTTTAACTTGTCTGGAAAGTATCCCTTCCTGACTTGTGGGACAATATGTATGAACCTTGAAGACATCATGTTGAGTAATGTAAGACAGACACAAAAGGACAAATATTGTATGATCTCACGGATATGAAGTGTGTTAGTTAGATTCAGTTGTCAACTTGGCCAGGTGAGCATACCTAGTCTTGTTGCTGCGGACATAAGCCAATGGTACGTGAACCTCATCTGTTGCCAATTACATCTGCAGTCAGCAAGGAGGTGTGTCTGCTGAAATGAGTGACGTTTGGCTTAATTGGCTGGTGCTTAAATGAGAGAACGCAACGTAGCACAG
>PVIY010048443.1:0-17285 GCA_004026745.1 Myrmecophaga tridactyla
GGTAGGGACACTTACTCTGCCATATCCACAGATGGGAAATGTCATGAAAGGGCAGAGCAGGTGTGCTGGTGTTGTAGAAGGTCATGTAGGTTCCCATATTCTCCCTACCTGGTTGATGATGACACTAATAACAGTGACAACAGTAAACATCTTTAAATTTTGACTACAAAATTCACAAATAAAGTTGCTGCTGCAATCCCCAAAAAAAAAAAAAAAAAAAGAGACTAGTACTCTTTTTCTGTAGTAAACTAGTTATGTTAGTTAATGCAGAAAAATACCCCCCCTCCAATATATTTTCTCACTTTCAAAATGAGGAAACTGCTTTTGGTGATCTCTGAAGGACTTCCCAACTCTTAATTGTGTTTCTAGTTGTAGACAGGGAAAGCTTTTGTTTTATTTTTTTAATAGGTAAATGCAGGTATAAACTCATTTACCTAAAGTGCTGTAAGTGGCATTATATTGGTGAGTCTGACACGATTTTTTAAATGCAATTTTATTGATATATATATATATATATATAAAATATATTCACATACCATATAATCATCCGAAGTGTACAATCAGTGGTTCACAGTATCATTATATAGCTGTGCATTCATTGTATTAATTTATAAACTTTTTTATTGTGAAAAATAACATATATACAAAAAAGCAATAAATTTCAAAGTACACCATGACAATTAATTATAGAACAGATTTCAGAATTTGATACGGATTATCATTCCACGATTTTAAGTTTTTTCTGCTGGCTGCTCCAAGACACTGGAGGCTAAAAGAAATATCAATATAATGATTCAGAAGTCATACACATTTGCTAAATCATATCTTCTCTTTTATAACTCCACCTTCTCCGTTGATCTTTGTTGAAATTACTTATTTTAATTGAAATATATTATATACTTAGGTACCATGTAATCATCCAAAGAGTATAATCAACGGTTCACAATATCATCATATAGCTGTGCATTCATCATTGCAATTGACTTTTTTTTTCGTGAAAAATAACATATTGACAAAAAAAGCAGTAAAAATTCACAGCACCGTAAGTGGTTACCTTCACTGGAAAGGCATATGGCAAACATGGTGACATCTGCTCACCTTCTCTCTAGGCTTCTTGTTTCATGAAGCTCCCACGGATGTTTTCCTTCTTCATCTCCAAAGGTCTCTGGCTGCATGGGCTCTAAAGCTTTTTCCAAAATGGGTCCCTCTTAAAGGGCTCCAGTAAGCAACCCTACCTTGACTGGGTAGAAACACATGTCCATGGGAAGAATCAACAAAGCTCCCAACCCATAGAAATCCTAGAATGAGCTGGGACTCAGCATCAAGGGATTGAGAAAACCTTCTCAACCAAAAAGGGAAAGAGTGAAATGAGACAAAATAAAGTGTCAATGGCTGAGAGATTCCAGAGTGGACAGGTTATCCTGGAGGTTATTCGTATGCATTATATAGTTATCACCTTTTTAGTTAAAGTGTGATGGAGAGGCTGGAGGGAACTGCCTGAAAATGTAGAGCTGTGTTCAGGTAGCCATGTTTCTTGAAGATGATTGTGTAATGATACAGCTTTCGCAATGTGACTGTGTGATTGTGAAAACCTTGTGTCTGATGCTCCTTTTATCTACCTTATCAACAGATGAGTTAAACATATGGATTAAAAGTAAATAATAGAGGGAACAAATGTTAAAATAAATTTAGTAGATTGAAATGCTAGTGATCAATGAAAGGAAGGAGTAAGTGGTATGGTATGTATGAATTTTTTTTCCTATTTCTTTTTCTGAATTGATGCAAATGTTCTAAGAAATGATCATGATGAATGTACAAGTATGTGATTGGTTTTATTAATAAAAATTTAAAAAATAATTTAAAAAAAGAATGGAATGATCATATGGTAAAAATGTTTGTTTGTATGATATGTTTAATTAAAAAAAAAAAAAGCTCCCACCCAGCAATACTGAATGAGGATTAAAGGACATGGCTTTTCTGGGGCCCATGACAGATTCAAACTGGTACAAAACCCTGTACAGAGAATTCCAACAAGCTGCTATACCCCAGTTACCTAGATCTACCAATTTTAATATTTTGACATATTTGCCAAATCATTCTATCTATCCATCTATCTCTTAATCCATTTTCTGAAAACTTTGAGTGTAGGTTGTACATATAATGTTCCCTGAACTCTTAATATTGCCATATACATTTCCTAAGAACAAGGATACTCACTTATGTATACATTTATCAAGTTAAGTGCAATTATCAAGTTCAAAAATTTTAACATTGATATAAAGCTTAGTCTATATTCCAATGTTTTCATATATCTCAATAATGTCCTCCTCTGTTAGACCCTGCCCTGGATTATGTATTGCCTTTGTCATCCACTTTCTCATTGCCTTTTTTTTTTCAATTGTAGAAACATATATAGAAATTTTCCATCTCAACCACACCCAGGCATACCATTCAATATGTCACATTCACAATATTGTGGTAACCTTACCACCCTCCATTATCAAAATTTCACTATTTCCCAAACCAGAAGCTATACCCACTTTGAATTAACTCATTTTCCCAACACCCCCACCCCTGGCAATTTGTATTCTAATTTCTATCTCTGTGAGCTTGTGTATTCTCCAGTAATTTTTACCATGGGGCTTGTATTTCATATCCTAAATCTCTAACAATCTCATTTGCTGACATTTAAATTTAACTACAATAGTATAAACGAACTATGTTCTACACCCCTCTCTCCCCCCACCTCTATGCAGTGGTCACAAATTACATATTTATATATCGAATACAAAACCACTGATTTATCACTACATTTTATACACCTGCCTTTTTAGATGCCGTAGGAAGTAAAAAGTGGAGTTACAAACCAAAATATAATAGTACTTGTATTTATATTTACCTGTTATTACCCTTAGTTCTTCATGCAGCTGAGATCTACTGTCCTTTCCTCTCAACTTGCAGAACTCTCTCTTTAGCATTTCTTGTAAAGCTGTGTGCTGGTTTGAAGCTGTTATATACCCCAGAAAAGCCATGTTATTTTAATCTAATCTTGTGGGGGCAGTCCTATTGTTGGGTGGGAACTTTAAATTGGATTGGTTCCATGGAGATCTGACCCTGCCCATTCAAGGTGGGTGAACGGTTTGAAAGGATGTACGGTTTGAAATGATGTATGGATGTATTGTATTCAAGCTGGTTTGAAAGGATGCATGCACCCTAGAAAAGCCATGTTTTTATCCTAATTCTGTTTTGTGAAGGCAGCCATTTCTTCTAATCCCTATTTAGTAGTGTATGCTGGAATCTTTAATTAAATTATCTCTATGGAGATGTGACTCAATCAGTGTGGGTATTAACCTGATTAGGCAGAGATGTGTCTCTACCCATTCCAGGTGGGTCTTGATTGGTTTTACTGGAGTCCTTTAAAAGAAGCACTTTGGAAAAAACTAGAGAATGACAAGAGAGAAAGCCATGAGATTCTGAGAGAGAAGAATGCTGCAGAACCACAAAGCAGAGAATCCACCAGCCAGCAACTTTTGGAGATGAAGAAACATGCCTCCTGGGGAGCTGGAGAGGAAGCTAGCAGATGATGTCGTGTTCACCATGTGCCTTTCCAGATGAGAGAGAAACCCTAACCATGTTTGCCATGTGTTTTTCCACTTGAGAGAGAAACCCTGAACTTCATCAGCCTTATTGCATCAAGATATCTTAACCTGTGTTCTAGTTAGTTAGCTGCTGGAATGAAATATACCAGAAACGGAATGGCTTTTAAAAAGGGGAATTTAATAAGTTGCTAGTTTATAGTTCTAAGGCCGAGAAAATGTCCCAATTAAAGCAAGTCTATAGAAATATCCAATCAAAGGCATCCATCCAGGGAAAGACACCTTGGTTCAAGAAGGCTGATGAAGTTCAGGGTTTCTCTCTCAAATGAGAAGGCACATGGCAAACACAGTCAGTTTCTGGCGTTATCTTCTAGCTTTCTCTCCTGGCTTCCTGTTTCATGAGGCTCCCTGGGAGGCATTTTCCTTCTTCATCTCCAAAGCGCTGGCTAGTGGACTATCTGCTTCATGGTGCTGCAGCATTCTCTGCTTTCTCTGAATCTCTCATTCTCCAAAATATTTCCTCTTTTATAGGACTCCAGTAACTAATCAAGACTCACCCGAATGGGTGGAGACATGTCATCCAATCCAGTTTAACAATCACTCTTGATTAAATCATATCTCCAGGGAGATGATCTAATTACAGTGTCAAACATACAGTATTGAATAGGGATTATTCTGCCTTTACTAAATGGGATTTAGATTAAAACAAAGCTTTTCTAGGGGACATATATCCTTTCAAACCAGCACACCCTGGATGCCTTAGATTGGACATTTCTATAGACTTGGTTTAATTGGGACATTTCCACAGCCTAAAAAGTGTTAACTTGCAATTTATAAAATTCCCCTTTTTAAAAGCCATTTAGTTTCTGGTATATTGCATTCTGGCAACTAGCAAACTAGAACAGTGGGTCTTAATCCTTTCCTAGAGTCCTTCATGAGAGAGAACTTG
The DNA here is from genome assembly GCA_004026745.1 of Myrmecophaga tridactyla. Taxonomy (NCBI): domain Eukaryota; kingdom Metazoa; phylum Chordata; class Mammalia; order Pilosa; family Myrmecophagidae; genus Myrmecophaga; species Myrmecophaga tridactyla. The sequence continues at coordinate 4,546 of PVIY010048443.1, forward strand.
GAGCCGACACTGAAGGCAGGGAGATGAAACCAAGACACAGACATATGGAGATGCAGGAGCAGAGAGAACAGTTTGAGCCCAGAAGCTGGGAGAGGACAGCAGATGTTGCCATGTACCTTCCCATGTGACAGAGAAACCCCAGACGTCATCAGCCTTTCTTGAGACAAATTATCCTCTTGTTGGTGCCTTAATTTGGAGATTTTCATGGCCTTATAATTGCAATTTGTAACTTAACAAATCACCTTTATAAAAGCCAATCCATTGCTGGTACATTGCATTCTGGCAGCTTTAGCAAACTGAAACAGGCTGGTATACTGGTGATGAACCCCTTAACATTTGTTTATCTGGGAATGTCTTAGTCTTTCTCTCATTCTTGGTGAGGATATAGAATTCTTGGTTGGTAGTTTTTTTCTGCTTTCAGCACTTTATTTCATCTGTGCTAGTTTGAAAGGATGTATGTCCCCTAGAAAAGCCATGTTTTAATCTAAATCCCATTTCATAAAGGCAGAATAATCCCTATTTAATACTGTATGTTTGAAACTGTAATTAGGCCATCTCCCCGGAGATGAATCCCAATCAAGAGTGGTTGTTAAGCTGGATTAGGAGAGATGTGTCTACACCCATTTTGGTGGGTCTTGATTAGTTTCTGAAGTCCTATAAAAGAGGAAACATTTTAGAGAATAGGAGATTCACAGACAGCAGAACATAATGGCATAGCCACGAGAAACAAAGTCCATGAGCCAGCGACCTTTGGAGATGAAGAAGGAAAATGCCTCCTGGGGAGCTTCACAAAACAGGAAGTCAGGAGAAGCTAGCAGATGAAGCCATGTTCGCCATGTGCCCTTCCAGATGAGAGAGGAACCCTGACTGTGTTCACCATGTGTCTTTCCAGATGAGAGAGAAACTCTGTGTTTACCATGTGCCCTTCCACTTGACAGAGAAACCCTGAACTTCATCAGCCTTCTTGAACCAAGGTATCTTTCCCTGGATGCCTTTGATTGGACATTTTTATAGACTTGTTTTAATTGGGACATTTTCTCGGCCTTAGAACTGTAAACTAGCAACTTATTAAATTCCCCTTTTTAAAAGTCATTCTGTTTCTGGTATATTGCATTCCAGCAGCTAGCAAACTAGAACATCATCCCACTGCCTTCTTGCTTCCATGGTTTCTGATGTAAATTGGGACAATCTTTTTGAGGCTCCCTTGTATGTGACATGTTGCTTTTCTCTTGCAGATTTCAGAAGTCTCTTTTTATCTTTGGAATTTGACACTTTGATTATAATATGCTATGGCTGGGTCTATTTGGGTTTATCCTGCTTGACAGTTCATTGAGCATCTTAGATGTGTATATTCATGTCTTTCATTAAATTTGGGAAGTTTTCAGTCATTATTTCTTTGAGTATTCTCTCTGCCCTTCTCTTTCTTCTCTTTCTGGGACTCCCACAATATGTATACTGGTATGCCTGATGTCATCCCACAGGTTCCTCAGGGGGTCTGTTCACTTTCATCTTTGTCTTTCTGCTCTTCAGACTGGTTGACCTCAATTGTCTGATCAAGTTCATTGAATCTTTCCTCTGCCAGCTACAATCTGCTGTTGAATCCCTTTGGGAATTTTTAATTTGTTACTGTGGTCTTCAGCTCTGCTTGATTCCTTCTCAAAATTTTCATTTTTCTACTGATAATCTCTATGTTCATCTATCATTGTCCTAATCTTAATTCTTTAAGCATATTTAGTGCCATTTTTTTCAAGTCTTTGCCTAGTACATCCTAGCTTTGTTTTCTCTTCATCGATGGTTTCTAATGCTTTAGTTTTCACCTTTCCCTGGGTCATTTCATTTTTTTTTGTATGATTTGTAATTTACAGAAACCTGGATATTTTAATATTTTACTGTTTATTACTGTAACTTAAATTCTGAGGCATATGTTGCAACAGCTTTTATCTAGCTAGAGTTATGATGGAGCTTTCCTTGAAGGCCAGGAGCTAACAAAAAAAAAAAAAAAGAGAAAGAGAATACATGCCAGTCTTAACAGACTGACCTGTGTGAGTGCTCTTCATCAGGATTTATCCATACAATGAGTTCAGAGAGTAGAGAATAGAGAATAGCTCCAGGGCACAGCATAGGGGCCATCTTGTTTCTTTTTGCACATGCTTATTTTAGGCACACACAGGTAACCCTGGAATATTCCTACATACGTGGATACAAAAGTTTTCTACTCTCTTTCCTAGGAAACTGTATCCTCATGCTCTGGACACTACACTGTATATTTTACATCTAGCAACCCCTTGCCCCAGGCAGCCAATTGATTGCTCTCCCATAGCTTCTATAAGAGAACTCAGTGAGTTACCTTCTATAGCAGGGTAAGGACTGGGATAGTGAGTCCTTCAGGCTATCACCAATCAGATTGAGCCCGATATTTACAGGCTTCCAGTATGTGTACCTAGTTTACTCTGCCCCTTCCAGAACTGGGCCCAGAGATCTAACTGGGGGCCCAGGCTGCACCACATCCAATTGGTGAGGGGTGAGGGAGAAGCCACCCAAGGTGCCATGAGAATCCTACTGCTTTTAAGTGGCCTCTTGATTCAGCACTCAGCCTTTTACTGAAGTCCTTTAACAGTTTTCTGGAGCTTTGAAAAAGATGTTTCTACCAGTTCTTGCTGGTTGTTAAAAGCATCTGTGGGAGGACAGAGCCCTGTCATTCTATGTTTCTATGACAAATTTTTTTTGGTGCAGCTTTATAAAGTTGTGGAAATTTAGAGACAAACCGGGTTAGTAGACTACAATGTAGATAGAATAGAGAAAAAAGTGGAATACATACCCCTCAAAAAGTTGAGAATATTAAGGACATGTTAATCCATGCACTTCCCCAGCAGACTTAGCCAGACTATGGCCACAAGAATGAAGCTAAAGTTCAACCAAGTTGGACTAATGACCTTTTCTTTTTAAAATGACCATTTTCTGACTAAAGAGATGTCTGAGTGTCTGCTTAATTTTAATCTTTATTAGGTGATATGAGGTAACCCACTAATGAACAAAATTTCATCAGAAAAGATAAAAAAAGGAAGAAATGGAAAAGGTCAGGAGGATTTTTTTAAATGAATGAAACATTCATTCACTTTATTTTTCAGAATATCTACCCTGTCAGGTTCTTTTGATACCATGTCCTTCCTTGACTACACAACACCCTATATATTTAGCAGTTACTTTAACCAGTGTCACAACATTGTTAAAACCAAATTAATTTAATTCAATTTGATGAAAAAGAGCTATCACCTAGTTTCTTTTTTTGAAGAAAAAGAAATACCAAAATTCATTAACAATTATAAGGTGTCCAAAGTACAAAAACATTTGGAAATCAGAGACGTAAAAAGCCTGAAAAATGGGCAGGCCACGGTGGCTCAGCAGGCAAGAATGCTTGCCTGTCATGCCAGAGGACCTGGGCTCGATTCCTAGTGCCTGCCCATGTAAAAAAAAAAAGAAAAGCCTGAAAAGCATTCTTCCAAAGGAGGTATGTGGTTGCACAAATGTTTACATACCAGTCACTGTTAACACAGCTGTCCAAAGACAGTGTTAGTTACTTGAAAATGGCACAATAGTAATAGCTAACTTTTTGAGTCTTTACTATGTCTCAGGTACTTTACTTGGCACTTAACATATGTTTATTTAATCCTCTCAAAAAACATATAAGGTAGGTTCTATTATAATTCCCACTGTACAGATGAGGAAACTGAAATACAGAGAACTTGTACAAACATGCCCAAGGACATATACTAGTATATTATGTGCCTGGGATTCAAATGTAGGTAGTTGGGCTCCAAAGATTAAGATCTTACTGTGTTCTACAAGCTCATGAGTTAAATGAGTTAAAAGTTTTACAAGCCATGGTAAACTAGCATGCCACATCTAATCTCCTCATTCTAAATTACTTTTTCTTTCAAAATAATCACCCCCGGAAATCTTTCTTCAAATCCTCATCTAACAACTACAGCCTAATATCCCTACTTTCTCCCTCTCTGTGCCACCTCAGCACAAAAGCAAGATAATTGCTTAGAAATTGTTTTCAGCTCCTATCATATTAGAGGAATTTTTCATAACATTGTTTCCATCATTCTCTGCAATTCAAACAAAAGTTGAAGGATTTCTCCAGATCTTGCTAAGCTTGCAAATTTGCATAGACCCTGCCTGCACCTCCCATCCCCTACCACACATCTCCACACCCCACCAAAAAAAAAAGTACAGGCAGAGGTGTTTGTAGTCTTTCTTGGCCCCTTTCCAGAAGCAACCATGTTTCTACTATTGTCTGTATATAGCTACAGGAGTAGCAGCAAACAATTTCAGTACCTGTACAATTTGTGAACTGAACCCTATTTCCTAGAATTTAAACAAATGATTTTATTGGTTCAGAAAACAGAACATGTTAAGTAGGACTTGAAATAATCTGCCCTTCAAAAGCTAGCAGGCAAAAATCTAAAAATTTGTTAGCACTCTAGTCTATTGGCAATGCTGTGGAGAAACATTTGGTACAACCCCATGAAGATCAATATGTAGAACCTATTAAAATAAAAAATACATATATACCCTTTTGCAGATCAGTTCCACCTCTGGGAATTGAGATGAGACATACTTACATATATATGAAAAGAAGATGGGTATAAAAGTAATATAGTCATTCAAGCACTAATTAGAAGAGCAAACAATTAGAAACCCAAATGTCCCACAATTGGGTAATGACTGGTTAAATAATCTGCAGGGGAGAAAAAGAATGTCACATTTTATGCACCGATATGGAAAAGTGTGAGATGCCTTAAGTGCAAGGTGTATAAGTATGTATAGTATGTTCCCTTTTATATAAAAATGGGAACAAGAAGACTTCATTTACTTGTATAGGCATGAAAAAAAGTCTGGAAGAACACAGAAGGAAAAAATAATGTACCTTGGGGTGGGAAATGGATGGAAGACAGCAAGAATTTATTTTTTTAACCAGTGAATGAATTATCTATTCAAATAATTTTAAAAAAAAAAAGCTAGCTGGAAGCCTTAACTAATAACAATTATTAAATGCCTACTACATTAAAATATAGTAATACATATGGATTGGGTTGCCCAATTCAACCTTAACTTCGGGATACAAAACACAAGTTTTCGTAGAGTGTCTGTCCCATAGCAATCCCTGGAAGCAAAGTTCTCAGTGCCTGGGGGAAATTCAGAGATCAGCAGCTTTGCCAAACAATTGTCCTTGCTTATTGGTGGGGGGTAGAACTTCTTTAGAACTCATATAGAGAGGGTAGGCAGAGAGAGATACAAGACACCATGCTCCAGGTATCAATGTTAAATTCTTCAAGGGTCTCTCTGCCTAAACTCCATGCATTATTCAGCTGTAAAACTTAAAATAAATAGCAAAGAATCAGTAATTGTATTGTGGTAGAGCATTTTCCTTTTAGTTTCATTTACTGTTAAAATGCTATTTTATTTTTTATTTTTTGGGGGGGTGTTATGGGCCAGGAATCAAACCTGGGTCTCCCACATGGCAAGCGTGTATTATAATGCTACTTTAAAGGTAAATAATTAAATGGTTTTAATAAACCCAGTAGGGAAGAATCTTCCTCAAGATTATAGTGAGTTACTCTAAATTTTGAGGAGACTACATGTGTTCCTGATCAGCAGAGATTATATCTTCCATCCCAGCCTTAACGACCTTGGCTGGCAAGATCATCTTGATTTTTACCCCTAGAATTTCAGGTGACTGAAACAGCACTGTAAACAGTGAACAAAACTATATAGCATTCCAGTGTTTCCTAATGTGAGGGACCCATTCCATAGTGAACTCAAGATAGTTTTAGGCAGTACATGAACAGAGCAGTAAATGATGATGAATTACAGAGCGAGAAAGTTATTCCTTTTTCCTTATCTATTGGCCTTCAGATTGGAAGCACTTGGCTCACAAGAACATGTAGCCAAAATTTAATGATGGCTTTGTTTTTACTATATTAATTTTTGTAGTTGCCATCTTGATTTTCTTCTTATTCCCAGAGGTCTGAACACAAATGTTTGTCTGGATTATCTACACTGATAGAAGAACAACAGACACAAGACTGTAGGCATTATTGCAGATGTTTCAGGAATTTTTTGGTTGCAAATCGCAAAAATCTCATGATCTTTTCTCAGGGCTTATCTTTCCTTGACTCAGATTTTTCCCATGGGCTTCTGTAACAGATACTAAGGATCTCCAAAAATATTATAATGCACAGTGTAAAATGGAGTCAACTGGGTTTAAATGTTAGCTCTATATCTAGCTGTGAGTCTACAAAGTCACTTTACCAAATGAAGCTAAAATTGGCTATTTTGGAATTCAAGGAATAAATGAGATAAAGGCTGCTTAACAGATACTCAATAAATGCTATATCCTCTCTCTCTTCCTTTGTCCTTCAGTGTTTATTTTTCTAAATTCCCTTTCAGTGATCTTAATCATTCTTACTTTATTACTTTAATTACTACCCTTACTTGGATAACTTCTTTTATCACCAGTTCTGACCTTTTGTACTAAGCCTTAAATTCCATGTCTATTTAACAATTCCATCTTGATATTCTGGCATCATCTTAAACTCAACATGTATAAAATAGAATTTGTCATCTTCCTCCAAATCTGCTACTTCTTCTCATAGTTTCCTCATTTTATTCATGCTATCACTATTCTATCATTCAGACTCAAAATCTCAATCAACCTCTTACCTTCTTTTCCCTTTCCTCTCACATCTAATCAGACATCAATAAAATTTTATGTGGCATTTTAATAGTTTACAAAGGGGGCATATGAAAGAAAGGATGTCAAGTTTTATCATTAGCCCATCCCCTGTTCCTCATAGATGAGAACAATGTAATTAAGGCAATTAGGAGACTTCAGGTCATATCCTGGCAAGTAGTTAGAGCTTAGACCAAAACCCAGTTTTGCGGTTTTTTTTTTTGCATGGGTAGACACCGGGAATCAAACCCGGGTCTCCAGCATAGCAGGCGAGAATTCTGCCTACTAAACCACCATTGCACCACCCAACACCCAGCTGTTTTTTAATTTGGGGCTCCTTACTCCAACTGCCATGCCCTTTCACCTTGGCATACCGCTTTAAGTTCTATAGTATCTTTTGCATCTGTCTCTGCTCCCCTTAACTGCTGCCACCCACAGAATTCAGGTCTCCCTTATATCTCACCTGGATTCTTACAATAACCTGTTCCTCTAATTCTAAACCTTCCTCTCTAAATCTATCTTTACCCTATTATAATTACCAAATTTCCTTAATTCCTGTAGGAAATACATAAGGATGACAATACCTCATCAAAGAGTTAAGCTATAAAATCACACGTGATTAGGCATCTTAAAAGTTGGAATCAAATGCAGGAATCTGAAAAATAACTCATTCTAAAAGCTAATGTATTGGATTAATACATTTAAAGAAAGCTGCTCAGTCAGTAAGGTAATAATTGGTAGTGTGTATCCAGCATTGCCCAGAAGAGAATTTTTTCTAACTTATTAGCAACTCCAGTAACATTTTTTTCAACCATGAAATGTATAAAACACATTAAAAAGAACACACAACCTACAGCTCAATGAATCACAAAGTGAGCGCCCACACATCTCTCACCCAGATCAAGAAATAGAATTTTGCTGGCATCCCAGAAGTTGCCCTTGTACTGTCCAAGCACTAGCCCCTTTTATTGTAACCACTTCCTTGCTCTTCTCCATAGCGTTAATACTTAAACATATATCCCTAAATCTAGTTTGATTTCACCTGCTTTTTCAACTTTGAATTTTCCAAAGTGGACATACCATTATACATTCCTAACAGCAGTGTATAGTTTTGTTACTCCAAATCTTAGCCAAAATTTGGCAATATCTGTTTTCCGTTTTAGTCATGCTAGTAGAAGTGAAGTGATATTTCATTGTGGTTTTATTCTGCATTCCCTAATGACTAAAAATGTGGAGCACTTTACATGTTTATTGGCTACTTAGATAACCTCCTTTGTGAAGTGACTGTTTAAGTGTCTTACCCACTTTTCTGTTGGGTTGTTTTTATTTTTTTTATTGACTTATGGGAGTCTTTATAAATTCTAGATGGGAGCAAAGTAGACATATTTTTACTGTAGAAATGAATGCATTTCCCTGATGATATTAGAACTGACTCTGGCCTCAAATTCACTAATGAACCCTCTGGGAGTTAAATGTAGTCAAACTTCATTTATTTTCTTTAAAACAACATACTGAGTCATTATATCAGAGAATTTGTTAGGTCCTAGGAAACAATGACAAAATCTGGGGTTAAGAACACTAGATTTGGAATGAGACCTGCACTGGAATTCTACCTCTAGTGTTTACCAGCTTGGTGACTATAGGTAGGTTATTTAACCTATTTCAGCCTCAATTTCCTCATCGGTAAAATGGGGCTAATACCTATTTTATAGAGCTGCTGTGAGGATTAAATGAGACTATATGTTAAAGGCTTCACACAATTGCTGGCATAGAGGAAACATTTAATAAATGGTAGTCTTTACAAATTTGGTTATTTCCATGTAGACTTACTCTCAGCTTCTATAAATACCTTGTTATGAAACACAAAAAAAGTGTTTGTCATTTGGCCTAAGGATCATACTTTTGGTGGCACTGCTCTAATAAGCACTGACAAAAATCAAACTCCTGAATCCACAGGACTTAAATCAGATCCTGGAATGGTGGGGACCAAAACTGAAGGATTGCTCTCAGTCTTGTGTGACCAGCTGGCCAAGTAGTAGCCTCTTTTTAGCCTCAAGCATTAAGCTATGTCACTCCCTAGCTCAAAAACGTTCCATTGTTCACTTTATCTACAGGGTAAAAATCTCAGGCATCCAAGGCCTTCCAGTCTAGTTCTAACCAACTATTTTAGTCTGTCTATCCACTATTCTCTATTCCACTAGATCGTACTGTCCAATATATTACTTGGATATAGATACATGCTTCTAAGCACTTGAAATATGGCTTCTGCAGCTAAGAATTGCATACTGAAACTTAAAACCTAGTTAAAATTAAATAAAACACTGATACTTCTAATCACTCAGATATATATTTCAGTGCTTTTAAGTATATGTACAATGTTGTACTACCAGCACCACCATCCACCATTCCAAATAGGAATCTTATACATTTAAAGCCTTAATTTCCCATGATTAAAAGGGAAATGTTTGCTTCTATATATGGTAACAGACTAACAATTAAAAAACAAACAAACAAAAACCCATGGAACTACACAACACAAACAACAAACCCTAAGTTAAACCATGTACCACAGATAATGGTATAATTATAAAAATGCATTAACATCAATTGGAACAAATGTACCACACCAATGCAAGGTGTTAATAGTAGCGTGGTATATGGGAATCCTGTATTTTATGCATGATTGTTTTGTAAATTCCCAAATTCTCTAATAAAGAAACCAAAACAAAACAAACTAATACTTGATTAAGTTACTGGAAAACATTTAAGTATGTTTGGAAGGAAATGGGTATATGAATCTATTTTTTTAAATTATATAACATACATACAAAGCAAAGAAAGAAAAAAGCAATAGCTTTCAAAGCACTCTTTAACAAGTAGTTACAGGACAGATCCCAGAGATTGTCATGGGCTACCATACCATCCTCTCAGATTTTTCCTTCTAGTTGCTCCAGAAATAAATATATTTTTTATCATCAAAATCGATTGGCTTTTTTTCTTTTGTGAAAAATAGCATATATACAAAAAAAGCAATAAATTTCAAAGCATAGCACAACAATTAGTTGCAGAACAGATTTTAGAGGTTGGTATGGGTTACGATTCCACAATTTTAAGTTTTTACTTCTAGCTGCGCTAAGATACTGGAGACTAAAGTAAACATCAATTTAATAATTCAGCAGTCATATTCATTTGTTAAAACCTATCTTCTCTGTATAAATCCACCATGTGAATCTATTTTTCAACTGTAAATTTTATGAAATCTTAATATGAATCAAGTATTAAAATGTTTTAAGTGCAAACTACAAACCAGATTTCAAACATTTAGTAATGAGTAAAATAATGTAATTCATTTTTGGATACACAGTAATTTTTTAGATCATGCGTGAAATGAAAATATTTTAGATACAGGGGATTAAATAAATGATTAAGATTATTTTCACCTGTTTCTTTTTACTAGACATTTTAAAAAATTACCTTTATGGCCTGAATTATATTTCTATTGAACAGCACTGGCCTAGGCATCTGTGCCCAAAACCTTGGAATCACTCTTGATTTCTTCCTTTCTCTTACTCTTCACATTTGAGTATTAGTGTTACCGGACAAAGGTCATGGATTCTTTTTCCCAAATGCTCAAAAACCAATTCCTGAGACATCTGGGGTTTCAAAGAAAGAAAGAGTTTATTACTACATGCTTAGTAGGAGAGTAGATGGCCTAATAGCCCAAATCTGTCTCCTGGAATTTAGGGGGTTCAAGGTTTTTAAGGATTTTAGCAAGGGGAGATGAGGTCATTTTGAATACCAATTGGTAAGCAGAAAAGGAGATAGTGTTTCATTATCATTTCAATAGAAGTTGAAAGAGGAGGCAGAACCATCACTTCAGTACTAAAGGTATAAACCAAAAGGAAGGCAGACAAGTTACCTTTCAATAGCATAATTTAGCTATATGGTTTACAAATGTCTGGGGCTGAAGCTAGGTAATGGCTGACTTCATAAGCATTAAGGCAGAGGGCCTTTGCCCTACAAGAGAATGACCAGATAAAGGACATAACAGCTTATAGTCACAGAGGCACAAGATAAGGGCTTTTACAATCATTTCAGATAGGGCAGCTTAATTATAGTTTAGGGCTTTCAGGTATTTCCCTTGGTCTACTCTAATATCCCAGAAAGCAAAAAGGAATATCTATATGATTCAGTAATCAAAATCATCCCTTAAATCCTGATTTCTTGGTTACATTAGCAAGATGGGTCAAGTCTAATCAAAAACATATCTGGACTCCATTCACCTGTTCCATCTCAACTGCTACTATCCCAGTCCATGCTACGCTATTCCTTAAGACACTTCAATGGCTTCCAGCACACTTAGACTTCTTAACAAGGATGCCTTCTAAGACTTCATTTCCTACCATTCCTTGCTTTTTAGACTTGAGCCAACTGGCTTCCTTGCTATTCCTCAAACACAAATGTCTTTTCACTTTAGAGCCTTTGCCCTGCTATTCTTTTATCTGGTGTTCTAATTTGTTAGCTGCCGGAATGCAATTTACCAGAAATGGAATGACTTTTTAAAAGGGAAATTTAATAAGTTGCAAGTCTACAGTTCTAAGGCTGAGAAAATGTCCCAATTAAAGCAAGTTTATAGAACTGTCCAATCTAAGGCATCCAGGGAAAGACACCTTGATTCAAGAAGGCCAATGAAGTTCAGAGTTTCCCTCTCAAGTTAGAAGGCACATGGTAAACACACTCAGGTTTTCTCTCTCAAGTGGAAAGGGACATGGCAAACACAGCATCATCTGCTAGCTTCCTCTCCTGGCTTCCTGTTTCATGAAGCTCCCTGGGAAGCGTTTTCTTTCATCTCCAAAGGTTGCTGGCTGGGGGACTGCCTGCTTCTCATGGCTATGTCATTCTTCTCTGCTCTCTCTGAATCTCTCTTTCTCTGAAATGTTTCCTCTTTTATAGGATTCTACAAACTAATCAAGACCCATCTGAATGGGTGAAGACACACCTCCACCTAATCCAGTTTAATAATCACTCTTGATTGAGTCACATCTCCAGGGAGATGATCTAATTACAGATTCAAACATACAGTATTGAATAGGGATTATTCTGCCTTTATGAAATGGGATTTTGATAATAACATGGCTTTTCTAGGGTACATAGATCCTTTCAAACCAGCACATCTGGCATACTAACCTTAACTTCTTTAACTCAGGTCTTGGCTCAGAATACTTTCTCAGTGGAAGCCCCTCTTATCATCAAGATTTTGTGGGCCCTCTCCCCCCAGAGAAACATTTTATCCAACCACCATTTTATTTTCTTCATGGAACTTATTCTGGGATATTATCTTTCCCAGGGTCTACTGTCAACAGTAACATTGTAATATGCTTCCACTGAATGTAACAAAGGCATTACGCCAAAATGAAATGTTAACAGGTAAGGGTATAGATTCTTAGTGGAAGAAAAGGAAGTGTCTTCATATAATGGTGGCAAAGGCATTTCTATTTACTTAGGTTGGAGTGCATGATGTATGAATAAAACTGTTTAAAAATGAACAGAGAGAAACAAGTAGAAGAGAAAATGGTGAAAAAAGAAGTACTTATTCAGTCAGTAGGGAAACTGAGATGTGCAGCCCCTCTAGAGGGCAGTGTGGTGGTTTCACAGGAACTAGGGGTGGGGTTGCCATATGATCCTGCAATCGTTTCTTAGTATGTAACTGGAGGAACTGAGTGTAGGGACACAAACAGACACTTGCAGGCTGGTGTTTATGGCAGCAGCGTTCCAGATTCACAATGAATGGAGATGGCCTAAGGGTACAAGAATTGAGGGAAGGAAGGGGGAACTTTGGTGTATACATACAACAGACTATGAATGGTCTCAAGAAGGAATGAAGTTGGGAGGCACGGAACTAGGTAAAGGAACCTTAAGGAGTGTATGCTGAAATAAATGTCAGAAACAAAAAGACAAATAGTATCATGCCTCACATGGGCTAACTATTGTCCCGGCCCGC
>PVIY010048444.1:0-17283 GCA_004026745.1 Myrmecophaga tridactyla
AGGAAAGGTTGGAACTAAGGCATGTCTGCGAGACAAAGTACCTAATGAGGTGAATGGGAATAATTCCCTAAAGAGTTTATCTTCCCCAAGAAAGGAGGGGCAAGGCCCAGCTCAAGTGACTGCCTCCTTCAAGGAATTCAGGCCCCAGGGGCTGGAAAATGAAGCAGCCTAAGCTCACCTTCTTCCTCAGTCTCTGTCTCGACCACACCATGCTGAGAATTAAAGGCACACATCCCTTTGTGCTGGTGAGAAGCTGCAGGCTGACAGGGGCCTGTCCTGTTCCGGGCCAGGATGATGAACCTGGTGGCCATGGTTTGGTGCCTTCCTCTGCAGAAGAGGAGGAAAGGGCGGTGGGAGATCAGAATCTCCTTCAGATTCAAGACCATGATCAGCCCATTCCCCAGAAAGTTTAATCTGGGCAAAGCAGTAGACCAGGTAATCAGTGCCATAACTCCATTCAAGGGATGCACCTCATCATGATGAACTAGGATACGTTTCTGAAAGGAAGGATTTGCTGGTGAATGGCTGCTGTCACATCAACGTGCCTAGCACAAAGCAATACTGTTGTGATGGCTGCTTGTCCAGTGGCTGCTGCAGCGCTTTTCAGTACTGTGTCCCCTGTTGCCTGCAGCCAAATAAGCAACTTCTGCTGAAAGGCTTCCTCAACCTGGCAGCCGTGGCATTCCAGTAACTCTCCATGGCAGTGGAAGATCACTTTGAATTGTGTTTGGCTAAATGTAGGACCTCATCCCAGTGTGTGGAGCATGATAATACCTATAGGGATCCCATAGCAAAGTATTGCTGTGGCTTGAGAGCCCTCCTGAGCTCTTTCCTGCACACTGGTGTTTATGGCAGAATGTTCATGATTTGCAATGGGTGGAGGTGGCCTAAGGGTACATCAACTGAGGAACGGAAGGGGAACTATGATACATACTTACAATGGACTACTGAGAAGCTGCAAGAAGAAATGAAGTTGTGAGGTATGCACCTAGGTGAATGAACCTTGAGGACATTCTGAAATGTCAGAAACAAAATGACAAATATTACCATGCCTCACTCATATGGACTAACTATAATGTACAAACTCAGAGAATTGAAGTCAAGAGCATGGGTTATCAGTTTGGGGCCTATTGTAAAGGTTCTTAGATTGTATGCTCTTACAACAGTCAATCTGTTCTGGAGTTAACTGTTTTTTTCCTAAATTTTGAGATGCTGAGCTATTTGTGTATAATCTAGTCATCCCCTGGAACTTGGGGTATTTATGTGGCACCTGGGACTCAAAGTTAGAGCTCTGAAGCTATGAAAGTCAGCAGTACCCCATACAGCAACTGTTTAAAAAGTTAAAAAGGTGATCAGACTTCAAGTAGAGATGTGAATGAAGCTGATCTGGATAGGTCTAAGGTAAATCAGAATCTAAAACTTCTGTGTGAGACGAAAGTAAGAGATGTTTGTTCAGTGCAAAATTTATGTTTTTGGTAGGACATTATCTAATTTAACTCATAAGGTCAGTTTCTTTGAACACCATAATTACATGGAATCTTGAATAGGCTGTGAGATCTTGTTGGTTTGTACAGGTTAGTGTGATGCCCCAGTACATCCCAGAGTAATTTGGGCAGAGAATAAAAAAGTATTTGCAAAGTCCCCGAGGAAATATTAAATGTCCCCATCTTGGAAATTCTTGATATTCTTGCCAACACTGGGGACAACCAATTCAATAGGCCAAGCCCTCAATCTTGGGGCTCACCCCTACGAAACTTATTCCTGCAAAGGAGAAGCTAAGCCTACTTGTAATTATGCCTAGGAGTCACCCCCCAGAGAACCTGTGTGGCCTCTCTCTCTAAGCCAACTTGGCAGGTGAACTCAATGCCCTTCCTGACATGGGACATGATTGTCAAAGTTATAAATCTCCCTAGCAATGTAGGACATGACTCCTGGGGGTATGACTGGGACATGACTCCCAGGACCTGACATCATGGGATTAAGAAAGCCCTCTTGACCAAAAGGGGGAAGAGAGAAATGATAAAATAAAATAAAATTTCAGTGACTGAGAGATTTTAAGCAGAGTTGAGAGGTTATCCTGGAGGTTATCTTATGCGTTATATAGCTATCCCTTTTAAGTTTATGATATATTAGATTGGCTGAGAGAAGTACCTGAAACTGTTGACTTATATTCCAGTAGCCTTGATTCTTGAAGACAATTGTATAATGATACAGCTTTTATAGTGTGACTGTGTGATTGTGAAAATCTTGTGTCTGATGCTCCCTTTATCCAGGGTATGGACAAATGAATAAAAAAAAATCAGGACAAAAACTAAATAAATAATAGAGGGGTGATAAGGGGCTAAAAAGGGGTTGATTACAATACTAGTGGTCAATGAGAGAGAGGGATAAGTGGTTTGGGATGTATTGGTTTTTCTCTTTGGTCATTTAATTTTTTTTTTTCTGGAGTGATGCAAACATTCTAAAAATGATCATGGTGATGAATACACAACTATGTGATGATATTGTGAGCCATTGATTGTTTACTTCACGTGAAGTGTATGGTGTGTGAAGATATCTCATATATATATATATGTGTTTTAAAAGCATGTTGATAAGACTTTATTTCCCTTCCCATTCTTGCTGTTGCTTTTTTACATTTAAAGAGCAGGAAGGAGGAGTTGCTGAGAGGCAGTTTCTCATAGAGAAACTTATGTAATAGTGTGGGCCTGATAGGACTATTGAGTGTCTTTAAATTTTTGAAGATCCAGAAACTCAATTCACAACAATGATCCAATTATTTACTCTGGCTATACTTTCTTTTTAAAATCTGATCTCTTGCTTATCTTTCTAGTCCTTTTGCCCCCATTGTTCCTACTTTATACCTCATGTGTACACCAAAAGAAATGACTTGAAATTACTTGAATGCACCAGGAAAATAGTGTAACTTCTCTCTGCCTCAGGTACTTTTTTTGTTTTTGGGTGCATGGTCCAGGAACAATTCCGGGTCTCCTGCATGGAAGGCAGGCATTCTAACCACTGAACTACCTGTGCACCCAATATCTGTCTCAGTTTTTATCTGAAAAATGGTGACAACTATGTGACTGAAATGGCTAGTTGTCTCCTCATATCCATTCTCATGTTCCATAGTTATAGAATCCCCCCCTTTTTAACTAGATACGTGGCACCCAGAGTAAAGACTCTATTTCCCAGACTGCTTTGCAGCTTTTGTGATTGTGAGACGATGTCTGGGTGATGGGATGTAGGTGGAAGCTTCTAAGAATCTTCCTAAAATGACTGTTGTTGGCTGCCCTTCCCCCCGTTTTCTGCCATCTGGAATGTTGACATGATGGCTGGAGCTCTAGCCAATGTCTTAGGCCATTATGATGAAGACCACATCTCGTTTCTAGGGAACCGGCTAAAAGGAGCTTGATACTCTGAGGTCCTTGTGGAGAGAGAAATAAAATGCTCTGTGTTCAAATCACTGTTACTTTAGGTCTCTGCTACAAGCCATTGAACCTAATTGATATATTGCCTAATTTTCTAAGATTTTTGCCAACATTATATGACTCGATACACGCAAAAGCTCTTAGAATAGTCTGTGATTAGAGTAAGCACAGACTAAATGGTAGCTACTGCTAGAATATGTCCAGGCTTTGGTAATGCTGTTCCCACTGCTTGGGGGTTTGTTTGGCAAAATCCCTCTTATCCTTCAAGATCCAGATTAAACATTCCCTCTTCTGTGAAGCATTTTCTGGTTCCCACCTGGGGAGTTCATCCTTCCCCAGGAGTGGCATACTATTCCGTATGCCAATCGAGTAAGCCATGCCCCACCCTCCCAGTGTCCAATGCACCTCTCTCAGTTCATTAATTGAGATAAATACTTACTGAGTTAGGCATTGTGGTAGCAGTACTGGAGAAACCAGTTTGATTTCTGTCCTCAAAGAATTTGCAGTGTGTTGGTTGACATGGATACTCAAATAATAGTAAAAGGATGTACAAAGTACATAAACTGGATGAATGACAAGATGATTCATTCTTTTCTCAAGTACAGGTTAATAAAGATAATGCTTGGACTGCATTTTGAAAGCAAAATAATTCCCCCAATAGACTGGGGAAAGGGGGAGAGGAGGGCAACAGTAGATGAAGTGAGCAGAAGGAATAAAATGTGCAAAGGCGCAGAGGCATAAAATGTATGTTTAAATTTAGTCATGAGAATTGGACTCAGGTTTTTCCCAAGTTCCTCTGCAAACACAGTCAGAAAACTGTGTTAGGGTAAGTTACCTTTGCAGATGGCTCATCTATGTCTCAATTTTAATTCTGAGGACAACATTTCCTCAAGCCTGTTCTCTGGACTCAATACCACTAGGTAATGACTGAAGTTGTTAATATTACTATTTCTGGAAAAATGTTCCTTAGTATGAGCTTAAGATTCTTACTGTTGACTCATCCTGAAGCATGTACATTCGGAGCTCTTCCTTCTAAGCTCATTCTTTTCTCTGACATTCAGAGCGTTTGGACTATTACCTTGTCACAATTTTCTGGTTGGTTTTTAACTACGGGTTTCCAGCTAATAGCCGGTCTGCCAGTTTTCTGCTTTTTATCATTAGTCCCCAGCCGAGGGACAATGCTGCATTCATTTAGCTCTAGTCTTTTTGGTTCCAGTTACCTCCTCATTCATGAAACTAAACTGTTATGTATGAAGCTGCAGTCCGTGCATTCATTTCTCATCTTTAAGAAAGAATGAAGGTTCCATATTTCATTAGGGGCTTCATAAATAATTAGATTGGCCCAGGAATTGAGTGAGAACCTAGCAGGAGGCTTAACCAAAACACTCTTTTCCCAGAGATCCCCCTAGAGCCCTGAGCTTGGCATGGTTTTACTATCCCTTGGCTGGATATAATTGTGATACTGTTTGTCTGACAACTCCTTTTAAAGTTGGATTCAGTTTTCTACAAGCCTCCAAGGCTGTTCCACATGTGAGCACCTCCCTTAAGCACCCATCAGTGTTGTTTTCTCTCTGATTCCCTTATACTTTATTCACACACCTCTGCTGTTAAATGGATGACATGTTTTTTGTTTCCATTTCTGACTGCCCCATGCTGTTAGGCATTAACCATTAGTATCTGTGGCAGTGAAATCCATCACCGACTCTGGGCTTTAGATTTGATCCTCTTCTTGTTTTTTTCACCTGAGGTGGTGTTAGATATAATCCTCACAAAAAGCTTTATGGGATAGGGACCATTAGTATTCCCATTTTTACAATTGAGGAAATTGAGGTTTACAGAGTGTGCTGCTTTCCCTCTGTTATGTACTGTTCTATTTTGCTAGCTGCTGGAATGCAACACACCAGAGACGGATTGGCTTTCAATAAAAGGGGATTTATTTAGTTAATGTATAGTTCTTCAGAGGAAAGGCAGCTAACTTTCCACTGAGGTTCTTTCTTACACGGGAAGGCACAGGATGGTCTCTGCTGGCCTTCTCTCCAGGCCTCTGGGTTCTAACAACTTTCCCCGGGGTGATTCCTTTCTGCATCTCCAAAGGCCTGGGCTGAGCTGCGAGTGCAGAGATGAGGTATGCTGAGCTGCTTGGGCTGTGCTATGTTGAGCTCTCTCATTTAAGCACCAGCCAATTAAGTCAAACATCACTCATTGCAGCAGGCATGCCTCTTAGCCAACTGCAGATGTAATCAGCAACAGATGAGGTTCACGTACCATTGGCTCATGTCCACATCAACAGAACTAGGTATCTTCACCTGGCCAAGTTGACCACTAACTCTACCTACCACATGTACCCTGGAAAAGATTATATTCTTTTAATCCACTCTTGTGGGGGCAGGCCTATTGTGGGTAGGACCTTTTGGTTAGATTATTTCAATTGAAATGTGACCCAGCCCATTGAAGGTGGATCTTAACCTCTCCGCTGGGTCCTTTGTGAAAAGGATAAAAGATAGAAAAAGCTGAGAGAAGCCAGGAGATGAAACCCAGAGAAAAGTCTCTGGAGGAGAGAGGGAGCCACTGAAACCAACCCACGTGAGAAGGACCAGCAGATATCACAATGTGTATTCCCATGTGACAGAGGAACACCTGATGCCAGCAGCCTTTCCTCTGAGGAGGTATCTTCCTCTTGATGCCTTAATTTGGACATTTTCATGGCCTTAGAATGGTAAGTTTGTAACCTAATAACCCCCCACTGAAAAAGCCACCCATTTCTGATATATTGCATTCTGGCAGCTTTAGTAAACTGAAACACAGAGGTAAAGTTATTTAAGATTCCAAAACTGGAGCAAGAAGCAATGTATGCATAATAAGTAATTGGCTACTGATATGACCTGGGCTCCTCCTCAAGGCAGTATACAAGAGGCAGTAACATGGAATGGTTACAGTGTAGACTCAGAGATGAGATTACTTGCATATAAATCCTGGTAGCAAGTCACATAACCTCTCTGTGTCTTGCTCCCTTCATGTGAAAAATGAATGTGGAAAATACAGCCCTTACCCCGTAGGTTAGTTTGAGGATTAAATAAGTTGATACAAGTGAAGTTAAAATAGTGCTAGGGATATGAAAAGTGCTCAATACATGTTAGCTGTTATTATAATCAATTAAAATAAGTTTGCTGAAATAATAGGACTTCAGGTAGTAGAGGCCAGATAAAATGAGACCCAGGAGTATTAGTCACCAATTGCACAATTTTATACTTGCATAATCATTTCCAGTATTCACAGAACTTTCAGTCATTATCCTGCTTGATTCTAGTAGTACAAAACACTGTTAGCTGCTATAGCTGATTTTGCCATCTCCATTTTATAGATTCATTCATTCAGGAATATTTATTGAGGCCAGGTGCTGCTATATTCTAAGAATTCAAAGATGGAAATTTTTAGCCCATGCCCTTCTGGTAACAAAGGCTGTCTTTGGGAGTGGGTTTTCAGGGGACAATGTTTGAATTTATATAATAAAAGCATATCACTTCTATGGTCAGAAAGAAAAAGTGGATGAAAGCCTAATGAGGAGGCATGCATGCAAACAAGCAATTATATACCACTGTCATTATGGAGGTAATGACAAGTGTTAGTAGGATGCGTTAGGAGTCCTAGGGGAAAGTCAGGGAAGAGATCTTTAAGACAAGACAGGATTGTTGAGTAGAAGCTTGCCAAATTAATGGAGAGAGAAGGCTGTAAAAGTGGAGGAAGTATGAGAAAGCATGTTGTGTCCCGAGGGAACTGCATATCATTCAGTGTTGCTTGACATGAAATGAGGATCAAATGATGTACATTAAATACGCAGTAGTCAGATAATGAAGGAATGTACTAAATAGGGTGTTTTAGTTCGTTAAATGCTGCTGGAATGCAATGTACCAGAAACGGAATGGCTTTTTAAAAGGGAATTAGTTTATTAAGTTACACTTTATAGTTCTAAGGCCATAAAAATGTCCAAAGTAAGGCATCCAGAGGTACATACCTTGACTCAAGAAAGGCCAATGTCTGTTACATGGGAAAGTACATGGCTGGCGTCTGCTGGTCCTTCTTCCCAGTTCCATTGCTTCCAGCTTCTGATGCCAGTGGTTTCCTCTCTAAGCATCTATAGGCCTTCACCTAACTCCTCTGGGACACAACTCTGGGTCCTGGCTTGCTTAGAATCTCATGGGAAGGCATATGGTGATGTCTGCTGGGCTCTGCATCTCCAAACGTCTGTGTCTGCTCTCTCTGTCGGCACTGTGAGCATCTCCAAATGTCCGTGTTTCTGTCAAAACTGAAGCAACTATTCTCCAAGCATCTGAGCTTCTCCAAGATCTTTTCTCTATTAAAGGACTCTGGGAAATGAATCAAGACCCATCTTGAATGGGTGCAGTCACATCTCTGTCTAATCAAAAGGCCACACCCACAATTGGGCGCATCAAATCTGCATGCAGTAATCTAATCAAAAGGTTATGCCCAGGACTTCTGGGAAGATGGCCATCTAGAGCAGTTTGAGATTAGCCCGGCTCCACAGAAAAGTTAGAGAAGAGACAGGAGAGTGATTGAGGCAGCAATTTGGGAGTGTGGCTAACCTGGGAGAGCCTTCTGTACCACATGGGGCAGTCCTGGCTGCAGAGGCTGAGGAACTGAAAGGTGGAAAGCTGGAGCCTGGCATAGAGGCGCAGAGCCCATGGGAGTGAATGGATGGGTACAGGGGACTAGGAAGTAAGCCAGGCCAAGTTCCTTGGGTGTGCTACCCTCACCAGTGCAACCCCGTGACCGGCGACTCACCCCACACCCCATACACCTGTATCCCGTCACCTGCTCCCATTCCTCGTGCTCCAGGTGCTGCCACCCCACCAGGCCCCACTGCACGTACCTGCCCCACACCTCCACCCCAAGTGCAGCCCAACCCACCTCTCCCATACCCCTCCTGAGCACTGTTTCCTGCAGGCTGTTGCCAGCACATAAAGGCTGCAGACACTAACCTCCATACCTAGGCTACCCTACCCCCACCCATAGTGTCGCACAGCCTCATCCTGCCCTCCCTGAACTCAGCGCATCCATTTAAGGCACTCCTAGACCCGCGCAGGCGCACAGGACCCCAATCACGTCATTCAGCTCTGGGAACTGCACTTTACAGCAGTCCTAGAACCGCACATGTGCACAGCCCTCAGCCTCACTTCCCAGCTCTGAGAAAGTGCCGACCTGCGCAGCCGGGTCACATCTGCCCCCAATCCACAAAGGCATAATGCCGACCTGCTGCCACAGCTCTGAGCATGCGCACAAAGAGCGTCGTGCCTTAGACCAGCGCGCATGAGTGTTACATCCCCCAGACCAGTGCACCTGCACGGCTACATCCTCCCTGGCTGCTGGCTGCCCATGTTCACAAGCATCAGCGTAACATCCCCAGCCTGCACCCATACCTGCCCTGAAACAAATCACCACACTGAGTGCTCCACCCCGTGCCCTGCTCCCTGCTGTACAACCATCCTGCAAACACAAGGCCTTAGACTACTGAAAGAAATCAACTCCCAAAGTAAATCAATCATGATATTTACATGCCATGAAGACAGCACAAGACCACTAAGCATATCACAATGCAGACAGATACAGTCCTGCCTAATGACCAAATCAAAACACCTGAGGAGACACAGACATTGGAACAAGTAATCTAAGATGTTTACACAGCTCTACTCAAAGAAATAAGTGGGATAGCAAATGACATAAAGGAGATCAAGAAGACAGTACAAGAGCATAAAGAGGAATTTGAAAAGAATAAATAGAAAAGTAGTGGAAATCACAGAGATTAAAGACTCTGTTGACCAAATAAAAAACATCCTAGAGGCACAAAATACAAGATTTGAAGAGACAGAAAAAAGAGTAAGTGATATAGAGGACAGGATAACTGACTTCAAAGATTCAAAACAGCAAATGGCATAAAAGATGGAAAAAATTGAATGGGAACTCAGGGAGAAGATAGACAAAACAAAGCACGCAAATATAAGAATCATTGGTGTCCCAGAAGGAGAAGAGAAGAGTAAAGGGCTAGGAAGAGTAGTTGAGGATATAATGGGGGAAAACTTCCCAACCCTCTAAAAGGACATAAATATACAAGCCAAAGAAACCCAAAGAACTCCAAGCAGAATAAATCCAAATAGGCCTTCCCCAAGGCACATACTAATCAGTCTGTCAAATGTTGAAGAGAAGCAGAAAATCCTGAGAGTGGCAAGAGAAAAACAGTCTACTACATACAAGGGAAACCAAATAAGACTGAGTTCAGGTTACTCAACTAGCACCGTGGAGGCTAGAAGGCAGTGGTATGACATATTCAAGATATTTACATGCCATGAAGACAGCACAAGACCACTAAGCATATCACAATGCAGACAGATACAGTCCTGCCTAATGACCAAATCAAAACAGCCAAGAATTCTGTACCTAGCTAAATTGTCCTTTAAAATTGAGGGAGAGATTAAGGCTTTAACAGACAAAGAAATACTGAAAGAATTTGTTAATGAGACCAGCCCTACAAGAAATACTAAAAGGAGTTCTACCAGCTGAAAAAAAAAAAAGAACACAGGAGAGGGAGGTTTGGAGGAGAGCACAGAATTGAAGACTACAACTAAGGGTAATTTAGAGAATACAAAGAGTAAGAGGGGAAAGAATATATAGATCTGACAAATAAAATAAAAAAGATAAGATGGTGGAATCAAGAAATGCTTTTTCAGTAATAACTTTGAATATTAATGGACTAAACTTACCAATTAAAAGACACAGATTGGCAGAATGGAATAAGAAGCATAATCCAGCTATATGCTGCTTACAAGAAACCCATCTTAGACAAAAGTATATGAACAGATTGAAAGTGAAAGGATGGAAAAAGATCTTCCATGGAAGCTGTAACCAAAAGAAAGCAGGAGTGGCTATACTAATATTGGACAAAATAGACTTTAAATGTTAAGACATCATAAGAGACAAAGAAGGACAATATATACTAATTAAAGGGTCAAATCACCGAGATATAACAATCATAAATGTTTATGCTCCCAATCAAGGAGGTACAAAGTGCATGAGACAGACATTGGCAAAACTGAAGGGAGTGATAGATGTTTTAACAATAAGAGTAGGAGACTTCAATACACCACTGTCCTCTATAGATAGAACAAGCAGACAGAAGATCAACAAGGAAATAGACCTAACAGACATATATAGGTCATTGCACCCCAAAGCACAAGGTTATACATTCTTCTCTAGTGTTCATCAAACATTCTCCAGGATAGATCATATGCTGGAGCACGAAACAGGTCTTCATAAATTTAAAAAAATTGAAATTATTCAAAGCACTTTCTCTGATCACAATGCGATGAAGCTCAATGTCAGTAACCACCAAAGAATTAGAACATTCACAAATATATGGAGTTTAAATAACACACTCTTAAACAAACAGTGGGTCTGTTTTAGTTTGCTAGCTGCTGGAATGCAATATACCAGAAATGGAATGGCTTTTAAAAAGGGGAATTTAATGAGTTGCTAATTTACAGTTCTAAGGCCAAGAAAATGTCCCAATTACAACGTCTACAGAAATGTCCAATCTAAGGCATCCAGGGAAAGATACCTTGGTTCAAGAAGGCTGATGAAGTTCAGGGTTTCTCTCTCAAGTGAGAAGGCACATGGCAAACACAGTCAGGACTTCTCTCTCAGCTGGAAAGGGCACACAGCGAACACGGTGTCATCTGCTAGCTTTCTCTCCTGGCTTCCGGTTTCATGACACTCCCCGGGAGGCATTTTCCTTCTTCATCTCCAAAGGTCGCTGGCTGGTGGACTCTCTGCTTCATAGTGTTGCTCTCTCTGAATCTCTTTCTCCAAAATGTTTCCTCTTTTACAGGACTTCAGAAACTAATCAAGACCCACTCAAATGGGTGGAGACATGTCATCCCCTAATCCAGTTTAACAACCATTCTTAACTAAATCACATCAACCAGGGAGATGATCTCATTACAGTTTCAAACATCCAGTATTGAATAGAGATTATTCTACCTTTATGAAATGGGATTTATATTAAAACATGGCTTTTCTTAGGGGGCATACTTCCTTTCAAACCAGCACAGGGTCAAAGAAGAAATTGCTAGAGAAATCAGTAGCTATCTGGAGATGAATGAAAATAGGACTACAACTTATCAGACCTTATGGGATGTGGCAAAGGCTGTGCTAAGAGGGAAATTTATTGCATTAAATGCCTATATTAAAAAACAAGAAAGAGCAAAACTGAGGATTTAACAACATACCTGGAGGAACTTGAGAAAGAACAGCAACCTAACCCCAAAGCAGATAGAAGAGAAATAACAAAGATTAAAGCAGAGATAAATGAATGGGAGAACAAAAGAACAATAGAAAGAATCAATAGAACCAAAAGATGGTTCTTTGAGAAAATCAATAAAATTGATGGGCCACTAGCAAGACTAACAAAGAAAAAAAGAGAGAGGATGCAAATAAAGAAAATCAGAAATGAGAAGGGGTGTGTTATCACAGACCCTGAAGAAATAAAATAAATCATTAGAGGATACTATGAACAACTACATGCCAACAAACTAGACAACTTAGTAGAAGCGGACAAATTCCTGGAGACACACAAACAAGCTACACTGACTCAGGAAGAAATAAATCTCAACAAACCAATCAGAAGTAAAGAGATTGAATCAGTTATCAGAAATCTTCCTACAAAGAAAAGCCCAGGGCCAGATGGTTTCACAGGGGAATTTTATCAAACATTCCAGAAAGAACTAACACCAATCCTGTTCAAACTTTTCCAAAAAATTGAGGAAAAAGGAACTCTACCTAAGTCATTTTATGAAGCTAATGTCATTTTAATACCAAAACTGGGTAAAGATGCTATAAGAAAGGAGAGCTATAGGCCAATCTCCCTAATGAACAAAGATGCAAAAATTCTCAATAAAATATTAGCAACTTGAATCCAACAACACGTT
Organism: Myrmecophaga tridactyla; assembly: GCA_004026745.1. Lineage (NCBI taxonomy): Eukaryota > Metazoa > Chordata > Mammalia > Pilosa > Myrmecophagidae > Myrmecophaga > Myrmecophaga tridactyla. The sequence continues at coordinate 12,425 of PVIY010048444.1, forward strand.
AAAAGAATTATACACCATAACCAAGTGGGGTTTACACCAGGAATGCAAGGATGATTCAACAGATGAAAATCAGTTAATGTAATACAGCACATTAATAAATCAAAATGGAAAAATCACATGATCATTTCTCTATTGATGCTGAAAAAGCATTCAACAAAATTCAGCATCATTTTCTGATAAAAACTCTCCAAAAGGTAGGAATTAAAGGTAAATACCTCAATATGATAAAGGGAATGTATGAGAAACTGATAGGCAGCATAGTACTCAATGGGGAGAGACTGAAAGCTTTCCTTCTAAGATCAGATACAAGATAAGGATGCCCACTGTCACCATTATTACTCAACATTGTGCTAGAAGTTCTAGCTAGAGGAATCATGCAGGACAAAGAAAGGAAAGGCATCCAAATTGGAAAGGAAGAAGTAAAACTCTCATTATTTGCAGATGATATGATACTATACTTGGAAGATCCTGAGAAATCTACAGCAAAATTACTTGAGCTAATAAACAAATTCAGCAAGGTGGCGGGATATAAAATTAAAGTGCAAAAATCAGTAACATTTCTATACAGAAGCAATGAGCTAGATGAGGAGTCAGTTAAGGAAAAAATTCCATTCAAAATAGCAACTAAAAGAATCAAATATTTAGGAATGAACTTAACTAGGGACATAAAGGACTTGTACACAGAAAACTATATAATATTGCTAAAAGAAATCGAAGGAGATCTAAATAGGTGGAAAGATATTCCCTGCTCATGGATAGGAAGGCTAAATATACTTAAGATGTCAATTCTCCCCAAATTGATCTACAGATTCAACATAGTACCAATAAAAAATTCCAACAACCTTTGAAGATCTGGAAAATTCATCAGGAAGGGAAAGAGACCCCGAATAGCTAAAAGCATCCTAAAAAAGAAGAACGAAGTGGGAGGATTAACACTCCCTGACTTAAAACCTACTATAAAGCCACAGTGGTCAAAACAGCATTGACCAATGGAATCAAATGGCACAAAGACAGAAGCATTGACCAATGGAATCAAATTCAGAGTGCAGAAATAGACCACCAAATCTATGGTCAACTGATTTTTGATAAGGCCCCCAAATCCTCTGAACTGGGATAAAATAGTCTTTTCAATAACTAGGCATGGAAGAACTGGATATCAATAGCCAAGAGAATGAAAGATGACCCCTATCTTACACCCTATACAAAAATCAACTCAAAGTGGATCAAACACCTAAATATAAGAATTAGCACCATAAAGCTTCTAGAAGAAAATGTAGGGAAACATCTTCAAGACTTAGTAATAGGAGTCAGCTTCCAAAACTTTATACCCAAAGCACAAGCAACAAAAGAAAAAATAGATAAATGGGAACACTTCAAAATCAAATGCTTCTGTACTTCAAAAGACTTTGTCAAAAAGATGAAGAGGCAGCCAACTCAATGGGAGAAAATATTTGGAAATCACATATCAGACAAAGGTTTGATTTCCTGTATATACAAAGAAATCTTACCACTCAATAACAGAAGAACAAACAACCCAACTATGAAATGGGCAACGGATATGAATAGGCATTTTGCTGAAGAGCAAGTACAGATAGCTCAAAAGCCCATGAAAAGATGCTCATTTTCACTGGCTATAAGGGAAATGCAGATCAAGACTACAATGAGATACCACCTCACACCTATAAGAAAGGCTATTATTAAGCAATTAGGAAACTATAAATGTTGGTGAGAATGTGGAGAAACTGGGATATTTATGCACTGCTGGTGGGGATGTATAATGGAGCAGCCACTATGGAAGACCGTTTGCTGGTTCCTTAGGAAAGTAAATATCAAGTTGCCCTATGACCCAGCAATAGCACTACTTGGTATATACCCAGAAGAGCTGAAAGCAACAACACAAACAGACATTTGCACACCGATGTACATAGCAGCATTATTCACAATCGCCAAAAGATGAAAACAAACCAAATGCCCATCAACAGATGAGTGGATCAACAAAATGTGGTATATACATATGATAGAATATTAGGCAGCAGTAAGACAAAATGATGTCCCGAAGCACATGACAAGATGGATGAGTCTTGAGGACATAATGCTGAGCAAAATTAGCAGACACAAAAGGACAGACATTGTGTGATTCCACTTTTATGACCAGCATAAAGGTATAATCAGAGACTTATAATACAGAATACAGGGAACTTAGAGATACATAGAAGCTAGAGATAGGTGAACCATTAGTTAATGAAGCTGAACTCCCATGTAAGGGAATAGATAAGAGCGAAGGTGATCCTCTAGTGGGTCTAGAAGTAATATTACTACATTGAAGACGAACAAGATTGAAAGGGTTGTATAGACCTACATGTCCCACTGACTCTCACTGGAAATATGAATGAGTTCTTGTAAGAATTACTTCAAAGATATGATTCTTTTATAAGGAGCATTTAAGTCCAGGGTACAGGGGGAAAACTGCTATTGCACGCTATGAGCTATGTTCAAAAGGAAGCCATCAGCACTACCCCAGCAACAGCAGAGGTAAATAATGGCGGGAGGGACAAGAGTTAAGAGGAGGTTTAGATTTCCTATTTGGTGAGGGTGTATTTATTGGTTTTCTGTCTCTTGCGTACAATGAAATTATCTAAAATTGAGAATGTTGATGGACTGTGGACCTTGGGCCCTCTACATGATGCCCGATGAATGCAGGTGGCTGAAGGATGCACTGACAGAAAAGTAGAATGGCGAACGATGGCGTATACTTATGAACGAAGGCTGTGCTCCTACAAAAAGGAACAATGTCATGAGGCATGCAAAGATGTGAATGAACATGTGGGGCATTTGGTGAGATAAAATAAGCCAGAGGCAAAAAATAACAATGGTATGGTCACCTTCAGAAAATGCTTATAAGAAAACAGGGGCCTATATTGTAAGCTTTTAGAGCAGACCCATTAAGTCTGGAGTGGTGATTATTATTTCTGGATTTTGAGAGGCTGTTATATATATAACCTGATATTTAGAGATAAGAACAAAACTGAACAGGTTGGGGTTAAAGTAATTCAGAACATAAGGGTAAGGAAGACAGTGTCTATATTTTAGAACCACACATACTCTATGAGACCAATGGAAGAAAGGTTTATTTGATCTGAAAATGAAACTTTTTTTATAGTGCATAATCTAATTCAACCTATCTGTATAGCTCATTTGAACCACTGAAACACAGAGAGCACAGAATGAGAAAGAGGTCCTTTAATCCAGAGGTTCTTTAATACTGTATAGATTATTATAATGCCTGGAAACATCCTAGAGTATATTAACCAGATAATCAAAAAGTATTGGCACAGTCCCCTGATGGAGGAGAGGACTGTAGAACTATTAAACTTTACCATCAGGGAATCCCCTGATACTGTGTCAAACTTTAGGGACACCCAAATCAATAGGTTATACCCCCAATCATGAGGCTTACCCTTGTGAAGCTTATGTAGGTAGCATAGAAGCTTGGATTACCTATAGGCATGCCTAAGAGTTACTTCTGGAGGATCTCTGTTGTTGCCCAGGTGTAGCCTCACTTTCTCTAAGCCCAACACTGCAAGTGAAATCATTGCCCTTCCCCCTACATGGGATGTGACATCCAAGGGTGAACGTCTCCCTGGCGACGTGGAAGATGACTCCTAGGCATGAATCCAGACCTGGCACCATGGGATCAACAATTACAGCCTGACCAAATGGGGGGGGGGGGAAGAGGAGTAATTAATAAAGTATCAGTGACAGAGAGAGTTCAAATAGAGTCCAGAGTCTACTCTGGAGGTTGCCCTTATGCAAGCCTCAGGTGGATCTTGCTACCTATCATAACCTGCCAACTCCCAACCGGGACCATTCCAGCCAATCCTAAAGAACACCTAGGGCAATTTATAAGATTCCACAAGGGTTCCAGGCACTAGAGCAAATCTTGCCAGAAACCTACAACCTCCAGATGGGTCCCTGGTCCAGATAAGTCCTAAAACATAGCCCAACCTCTCCAGATAGTTCCATTTCCCTACCCCATATTAGTGACAGACACTTCCAATCTCAAAAATTTAGAATTGTCATAGCCCTAACATCCCTGAGAGGTATGGAAAGATCAAAGGTGATGGTGGAATTATACATAGAAGATAGGTCTAATCAAATGAATATGAATGCTGAATTATTAAATTGATATCTCTTTTGGTCTCCAGTATTTTAGAGCAGCTAGAAGTGAAAACCTAAAGTTGTGAAATTGTAACCCATGTCAAAGTCTGAAATATGTTCTACAACTAATTGTGGTGCTGCTTGGAAATTTATATCTTTTTTGTATATGTTATTGTTCACAAAAAAAGAAGGGGAAAAAAAGTCGATTGTAATGATATAAAAGTATTTAAGCCTTCTAGCCTCCTATATTCTGGAGCAGCCAGAAGGAAAAATCTAAGAGGATTGTATGGTAGCCCATGACAAACTCTGGGATCTGTCCTGTAAGTACTTGTTGAAGAGTGCTTTGAAAACTATTGCTTTTTCATTTCTTTGCTTCATATATATGTTATACTATACAATACAAAAAGTTTTAAAAAATACAAATAAGAACATGTATCCAAAGTTCTTTGTTAATTGTAAAATGTTTAATAAAAGTAACATATCACTGGCAAAAAAAAAAAAGGTCATGCCCACAACTGAGAGGATCAATTTCCATGGAAACAATCTAATCAAAAGTTTCCACCCTACAATATTGAATCACAATAAAGAACATGGCTTTTCTGGGGTACACACCACTTTCAAACCAGCACTCAGAGGTGTTCAGAATTTGCTCTATAGGTGATGGGTGCCCATGAAGAATTTTATGTTGATGGATAACATGA
>PVIY010048445.1:0-17275 GCA_004026745.1 Myrmecophaga tridactyla
GATGCACAAAGGATGCTATTTGGCTCACTCCAATACCACTGCTTCCCTGCCATTTCTCATATTCTCCTTCTCAATATGACTTATTGCTTTGATAATACAAATAATCATTTTTAATTTTTTCCTTCCTTCCTTCTTTCCTCCCTTTTTCTTTTCTCCTCCCTCCTTGCCTCCACCCCCCCCCCACTTCCTCTGTGTTAGTTTGGAGCTGTTATGTACTTCAGAAAAGACCATGTTTTTTCAGTCCATTCTTGTGGGTTCACAGACCTACTGTGGTTGGGACTTTGGTTAGGTTGATCAAGTCTCAATTGAGATATGAGCCACACAATTTCCAGGTGGTCTTAATCCTTTACTAGACCCCTTTATGAGAGGATAAGGCAGAAACACTGAGAGACAGCATTTTGAGAGAACTGTCTTGGAGATGCTAACAGAGGACCCACAGATCACCTGAGGCTACTTGTTCCCGGTTTGGGGTTTAAGGTAAGGATCTCCATTACACTTTACATCTCCCCCAGGCTGCGGAATGGGAACATATGTAAACATCTGCACAGTAGAAAAGGAAGGGGGTAGGCAAGGACTGCAGATGGTCTTAGGTCTTAGGTGTGTCTGTGGCTTCCCCAGCAGTCTCACTGGGGTAAAATCAAAGTTGACAGGTTGCATTCCTTTCTGAAGGCTCAGAGATAAAGCCACTGGAATCAGAAGCTGAAAGCAATGGAACCTGGGAATGAAGGACCAGCAGATGCCAGCCATGTGCCTTCCCATGTGACAGAGGAACCCCAATTTCAGCAGCCTTTCCTCAGAGAGGTATTTTTATGGCTTTAGAACTGTAAATTTGTAAACTGATATATCCCCATTGTAAAAGCCAACCCATTTCTTGTATATTGTATTCTGGCAGCTTTAGCAAACTGAATACCCTCACTCCTCTCACTCTCTCCCTCATTCTTTCTGTAAACCCCCTCAACAGACCAACAGTTTCAAGAGTGCCTTGATGCAGTTAGGTCCCATTAGGCTTTCTATCTGTCAGATCTGAGGTACAGGCTCAGCATATCCTGAAGAAAAATCAGTTGGCAAATTTACTGAATTAATGCAAGAACAGAATAGAATCTGGGGAAAGTAAAGAGATCAGATGAAGTTTTCTAGCCTTCATTCATTGTATGAGTTCTGGGAAAGAGAAGTGTAAGGAAATGGTTTGTCAAGGATGAACATTTTTCTTGCCATTTGAAAATTTTCATTTTGACTCATTTTTTAGAAATGGCATTACAACTGCACATTTATAAAACAGGTAAATTTACAAGGTAATGTGGCAGCTATAAAATCAACTTTTCATTGAGTTTATATCATTTCATTGATTATAATTTTAAATGCTACCAAATAGAGCAAGTCAAGAGGTTGTGTGCAGCTGTAAACCATATTCTGATTGGGCCCCCTTGGAGTCAGTTTTCTGAGACAGTAAATGCAGTGACCTGGCCTCAAAGCTTTGGGCTTTATCTTTCATTGCCAGTGGTGCTGTCTGCCATTTATCTTGGATGGCAGGTATTGTGTTGTTCCCACACCAGAGAGAATTTGAGCAATTTAGCCAACAGGTTTTGAACTCCCACAATGTTAATATTATAAATGCCCCTTCTTTATTTCTTCTGCTTGAGCTTACAATTAGGAAGACAACCTTGTCATTTTGGAAAAAAAATGTAAAAGAGGAATAACATAAGATGGTTAGTTGGTCTCACGTAAAATGTTTGCCAGATGCAAAATTTTCCTAATTACATATCCATGAATAGTCAGAATTTCCACACGTGCATTTCTAGAATATTCACCACCATATGGCGAGGTTAAGGTTAGACTCAGTTTAGTGGGTTCAGCTATTTTTTCCCCCATGTCAAAGATGGAGGCTGTTAGACTAAAGTTGTGAAGTTATATAATGGAACTGCTATAGGGCCATACAACATAAAAGAACAGACCGCTCTCTGAATACAATCAAATTTTAATTATATTTTATCTTGATACATTGTGTGTCTTAATGTGAATTTCTTTAAAGCCTTTCCAGAGGTAGATATTGTGTGTGACAATCGATTAAACAACAGGGAAAATATAAAAAGTTAAGCATCTAGGTGTGTCTTGTCTGAATATGAAAATTTTTTTGGAAAATCCATTTAAGTTATGACTGAAGTATCAATATTGCCAAGCTACCTTTAGAAAAAAAAAATCTAAGAAGAAATATTCCAATTGCATCAGTATTCAGTTTTACAATTAATCTGTGATGAAAAACATCAACCAGAAAATTTTTTTCTGGATTTATTCCTTTACTTTAAATGATAATTTATGAATTCCATATCATGAGCCTAAATAGATATTTTGGTATAATAATATATGACTATCAGTAAAAGTTTTTCTTAATGAGAAAATGCCTTTATCCTGAAAATTTCTATTTTATGGTGTACTTCATTTTAAGTGATATTGTATCTAAGACTTCATAGCTTAAAAACAAGAAAGTAATTAAATACAGAAAATGATTTAAGATAAAAATACTGAAATAAATTTAAGTAATTTAATATTTTAGTGAAGTTTGAATTGTATACTACATTGCTTTGCATATTTTGTAGTTTATTCACCTGAAACCAAAATAACAGAATTATAATCTTGTCTTTCATGCGTGTTAATGAAAAAATATTTAATGTATAAAATTTTCAATCTTTATAATAACCAGGAAATTCAGCCTGAATTTTCTGTAGTTTGTCTGGAGGAGGTTAAACTGACTTTTTGTTAAATCTAATCTCAATTCCAGCAAATTATTAGCTCAATTTTATTTTCATATTTATAATTGCTTTAATATAAAACAATCTTTTTTGAGGGGAGTTGATGCAAGCAAAACATTTTAAAAGCTTATTTTTCATGTGTATTCATGATATGAAGGCTCTAATCAAGGACTACAAGTAGAAATCAATCCATTGTATTTATCTTATATAACGAGATATACAGTAACACAATATATTATTAAATAAATTTAATTGAACTTATGCTTGTGGAAACCTAGAGCCCAGATTCTCCCTCCATAATGAGAGTAAATCACTGCACCTAGATGCCTACATGAGCCGGACACAAGCTGAAGGTCAATGGACTTCTTCAGGGAGGGAAGAATGTACCGTTGGGATCATAACCCCTTAACTTATAAAGCACTGAAACATCTCTCCACTGATATGTTGACAACAAATCCCCAAATCCCTGTATCATCAGTCCCTGCTGAAATTATTCTCAAACCCTATGGAATGTCCTTGTCCTAAACCTTTATAAGTTGCTCCCTTATACCCCCAACCTCCATGGAGAGATGACTTCCATTTCCCCAATGGCCACCATCAGAAAGCCAGTTCTCTTGTTCAAAAGTCCTAATAAAATTCACATCTCACTCTGCTTGGCATGTTTTTTGGTCCTGGGGCTGCCTGGACCCAAGCCTTCCAAAGGTTAGGTTGGAACAACACTAATCTATTGATTTCTGTTTTTATCAAAATAGCTCAAGCTCAATGATCATTTAATAAGCTTTTTTCTAACACTTCTGAAAAATTGCTATAAGATGCACTTTGGGCTGAATTTCTATTATTAAACTTAGATGTTCTAGTTTGTGTATATTTGGATGTGTGTATGAGTGTGTGAGTGTGTACATACATGTAAGAGAGAAAGGGGGAGAGAAGGAGATGGAGAGAAAGAGCTTCAAGAGGACAGAAATAACAAGAGAGAGTGGTGGAAAGTCAAAGACACATAATTGCATATTTTCTTTTAAATGAGAAGTTTAGAGGGTCAGACAAAAATGGTGTGCATGAATATGGCCATTTCATTCAAAAGAACCTAAGTAAAGTGTTAGCCTGATTTTTCTATATTCTGTACTAAAGCACCGTGGAAAGATGTTTATCACATAGAGAAGAACAAGTCAAGGCCAGCTGCACTGGTAGGCATCAGTCTCCTATGGTCAGTGGGTGTCAATCTGTGGCTGGTGCAGGGAGATGGTCCATGCACCCTTCTTGTGTCACAGTGGAAGGTTGTCACTCCTCCCCACCAGGAAAAGATAAAGCAGAGAGGGTGGGCCAGGTGCCATGAAACTTATGTACTTAGTCTGGGAATGTTTACATGTGCTCAGGGTAAAAGGGAAAGGAATGCACAGGCAGACCACTCTTTACTAGGGGATGAGTTTCATCATCCATCCTAGTAGCTGGACAGATACATCTGGTTCTGAGTATAGGGTTTATTTTTGGGTCCCAGGGAAAGGTGACAAGCTTTACTTGGCTTACACTTTTTGTTTTTGTTTCTCTTAAACCGTTTTCTTCTTCAACACAGTATTTCAAGTTAGGCTATGGTAAAATGTGATAGGAGCTTTCTAGGTGATGCTGTGATTTGGAAACTGGCTTTTCACTGATGTCCCCTGGATCTGAATTACTGCTGTGCCTGGGCGTGGTCTGGTGTGGAAAGCAACCTCTTCCTCTGGCGCCAGGCTCAGCAGCAGCAACCTCCCTCCATAAAGGCATAATATTTCTCTAATGTAAGAAGGGGCCTCCGTTTCCAAGTCTCTTAAAATTAAAAGCATTATCTGCTAATATTTCTGCTTATTGATTTGGTGCCTGAAATGAAGAAAAATAGCCTCTTAAAAATGATAGTAAGTTTCACAAGGGATCCAGATTTTATACCCTCCATTTCTGCTAAAGGGAACTATGAGGCGTGTAAAGACTCCAAAAAGCATAAAATCTATATTTCATAGACATTTAATAATATGATACTGGATATAATCCTGTAAGTTATTCCTCAATGTTTGTTATGAACAAAATGTAGTGCTCAAGGGAACACATATTCAATTTTAGGATGGCTAGGTATTAAATTGCATATTTTTTGTTGTTGTTTCAAATCACATACTTCACAATAGGAAAAGAAAAAAAAACAACAACTAGGAAATCTTTACCTTGATCTCACGGCATTTTTTAAGACAATATTTAGAAACACAATTTGTATTCTAAAATTCCATTAATTTACTTATAAGAAGTTTAGACTATGAAATAGCATAAAAATTAAAACTGAATTATACTTGTCAACAAATGAGAGACTCAGATTCATCCTGTATGTAGCATATTTTGTTTTTTATCCAGTTAATTTACATTTTTCTAATTTACAAACCCTAGGTAACAGGATTTCCCATAATTAGGACTTTTTTTAATTACATGGGCAGGCATTGGAACTTTTTGGAATGCCTTTACTTTACTATATAAATTTTTACCAAGCTACAGTAACAGTAGTAATTACTACAGTAGCAATTACAGTAATAATTTAGTTATTATGCTTTGAGGCTGTGATTTTTATTTCCTTTTTTTTGGGGGGGTGCAGGAGGGTTGACTTGTTGACTTGTTTCACCACTCCTAACATAACAAGGTAGACATAGGTTTTAATCAATAATAATTCTAATTATTTGTCACAGGTTGAATTATGTCCCACAGGAAAGTAACAAAGAAATAAACATATTCTTAATTCATTCTTGTGGGTGTGAACCAATTGTTAATAGGATCTTTGGAAGATGTTATTTTTTGCTAGGATTGTCCAACCGATTGAGGTTGGGCCTTAATCCTATTCCTGGAGGCTTTGTGAAGACCAAACGAAGTGGAGGAACAGAAGCTGGAAGTCAGTGGAATCTGAAAGAGAAAGAAGAGGACATTACCATGTGACAAGAAAGCCAAGGACACAAGGATAACTGCAGCCAGTCCCAAGAATCCATAGTCTTTGGGAAGAAAGTAATGTCCTGATGATGCCTCAATTTTGGGCTTCTCCTAACCTCAAAATCCATGAGCTAATAAATTCCTATTGTATAAACCAACCAATTTTGTGGTATTTATGATCACAGGTGGGAAACTAAGGCATTATCATATGTTGATCATGTACTATGTGTCAGAAATAAAACATATAATATATCTAGCACAGTGCTTAATTCTTACATTGGAGCTGCAAAGTACATTTTAATCTCATCTCCATCTTACAGATGTGAATACCAAATCTCATATAAGTAAATTAGGCATTCTACCTAATAAGAGGCAAAACATGAATCCAAGCATAGATCTCAGGTTCCCGCACCCAACCTCTTCTTCCTTCTATTTCAGGCTGCCTCTCCTTTAACACTTGATAATGATCATGGAAGGATGCAGGCAAAAAAGGAGCAGTAAAAATTCTTCTGGGTATGTCCAAAGGGACCTTGTTCTTCTCATCCTCCCTACTCTCTGAAGTTTATGGAGTTAACAGCAGCTCTTGCTTTGAATAGCTGTCTGTGAGCTGAGTGGGTGCCATGGTCAACTTGCCTGGTAAACAGGTGGTTTTGGTTAATAAAGGAGTGAGCCTGCCCTAAAGCCAATGAGGCACTAACAGACTGCCCTAAGAACTTCTTCCCTACAGGTAAGGATTTTAGTTCCTGCTAATCTATAAATGAGAGCTCCACTTCCAGCAAAAATGTCCTAACAAAGTCAGGATGCATCTTTCCACACAAAACAATAGAGGTGAGAAAATATATGAAATGTGGTTTTTAGACACTGAACATCAATCCATAAGAGACAGTGGTCCCTGGGTTACAGGGGAAAAAAAAGCCTATAATTGCTCTAGTTTACTGTGTTGAGAGAGTTTTCAAGGCTTAGCATAGATGGGGGAGCACAGCAGAGCCCAACAAACTCCCTTAGAGAATCTTAGATAGCCTGGAGTGGCCAAGGCAGTTAGAATTTTCAGGACATAGTATTGGAGATGTGAGAGTGCTGCCCACAGGGAGAAATCTGGAGCTCTACATAGGTTTGCCTAGAGTGTTCCAAAGAGTACATATAAGCACATACATTTGAGGAAAATATTCAGAGTTGGGGAAAGAAACAACCAAAATCATTAGGTAGAAAATTTCCAAGGAAAGAAAGAGAGTCTGTTCCTATGACCCAGATCAGAAAATCTCATAATTCGCAGAGGATTGGGTAGAATTTTCAGTCTTTCCTTAGTACAGAGGAATAATTAAGCCTAGACTAACTCTACTCTGTTTACACATAACAGATCATAAAAGCAAGACCCCAAATTGCCAATGATTCTTCCAGAAAATCTAAGATGAGACAACAATTCTAATACTACCTTGAGAGAATACCAGAAAAAAAGATACAAGAAAATGAAACCCACAGACAAAAATCCTTCATGAACACAGATGCAAAAATTCTAAACAAAATTTTAGCAAGTAGAAATCAACAATATACGAAAAGGAAAATACATTATGACAAAGTGGAATTTATCCTAGAAACACAGTTATTTTAACATTTGCATATCAATCAAGTAGGTTACCATATCAATAAGCTAAAAAAGAAAAGAATATATCCTCATCTCAGTAGAAGCAGAAAATATATTTGACAAAATCTCACATTCATTCCTGATAAAACAATGTAGAATTAGAAGGGATCTTCCTTAATCTCATAAAGCACATCTATAAAAAATTTACTCAACATATTTTATGGTAGAAGATTGAATCCTTTCCCCTAAGACCAGAAAAAAAATCAATGGTGTTTGTTCCCACCACTTCTATTCAACATTGTACTGGATGTTCTAACTTATGCAGAAAGGCATTAAAAATAAATTTTAAAGCATACATATTGAAAAAGAAGAAGGAAAACTAAACTTTTTTTGTGGACATTATTATTGTCTATGTAGAAGCATGACAATTTGTGAAAAGCTCTAGAACTAATAATTGAATTTAGCATGGTGCAGGATACAACATCAATATACAAAACTCAGTTTTATTTCTATATACTAGCAATAAACATTCACAAATTGAAATAAAATATCATGTAAAATTGTATAAAAATATGAATTACTTAAGGATAAATCTAACAAAAGCTATTCAAGATTTTATAGTGAAATTTATAAAACATTACTTAAAGAAATAAAAGAAGGTCTAAATAAATGGAGAAATATACCCTGTCCCTGAACCCAAAGACTCAATATATTTAAGATGTTATTTCTTCCAAAATCAGTCTATGGATTTAATCTCCTGTAAAATTCTTGCAGACTTTTTCATAAAAATTGACAAACTAAAATCTGTAAGAACCATTAATGGACCTAGAATTGCAAAACAATTTTGAAAATTTAAGAAAAATTTGGAGGTCCAACACAAGTTGATCAAGATCTATTATAAAGTCACAGTAACTCCAGACAATGTAGTGTTGGAAAAAAGAGAGGTAGATCAAGGAAGCAAAATAGAAAGTCTAAACCTGCATTTACATATATATGAACTGATTTTTGATGTAGAAAAGAGTATTCACTCTTGGCCCCTTTCAACCTGCATTCCACAGAAATAATGAGATGTTTTAAAACGCAGATGGTTCTGGAGGAATTGCCCTGAGGCTCTACCAGCTCTTGTTACACTGTGAGGTTTTAGACGGAGCCAGTTGTCCTCTGGGTGAGGATGAACGTCTGAAATTCTTCCATACTTTCCTGTTGACAGACTTGCTAGTGTGAAATGGTTATGTGCCCCAGAAAAGTCATGTTCTTTAAATTCTAATCCAATTTTGTCAGAGTAGACCTATTTGGGTGGGACTTTTTGGTTAAGTTGTTTCCATGGAGATGAGACCCACACAATTGTGGGTGGGACCTTCCGATTAGATTATTTCCATGGAGATGTGCTCCCTGATTCAATGTGGGTCTTTATTAGTTTACTCGAGTCTTAAAAGAGCCAACACAGAGAGCTGAGAGCCAACAGAGGGCAGACAGAAGGAACCAAGAGACACAGATGTTTGGAGATGCAGAAGGAACTGAGGGAGCAGTTTGAATAAAGAAGCTGGGGAAGGACAGCAGATGTCACCACGTTCCTCCCCATGTGACAGAGAAACCCCAGATGATCAATCTTTATTGAGTGAAGGTATCCTCCTGTTGGTATCTTAATTTGGACATTTTCATGGTCTTAGAACTGTAAATTTGTAGCCTAAGAAATCTCTTTTGTAAAAGTCAATCCAGTTTTGGTATATTGCATTCCAGCAGCTCTAGCAAACAGAAACAACCACTTTCATGGTTTCCCAATCTGCTTACTCTGGCCTGCAAAACCTTTTTGACCTTTTCTGTGGCTCTTTATCTGATTTCCATTTCTACTCCACAAGCAGGGCCGTCTATGTTGGCTGTGTCTAAGGAACAACAAAGAGACTGGAGTCAAGGGAGTCCCCTCTCATCTCACCACTCTCTCTGCTTATCCCCAAGGAGGGAGGGTGAGGCTAGATGATGCAGGATTCATGAGCCACCCTAAAATCTTTTGTTTTTACTCTGAGTGAGGTTATCATCTATTTCCTTTTCATTAAGCAGAGTGTCACAGTCTCTTATAAATTAGCAAGGTTACTTTTGTCGTTGGGTTGAGCATAGACTGTAGAGAGGCAAAGTGAGACTTCAGGAGGCCTTTTAAGAAGCCAGAATAATAACCCAGGAGATAAAGGCTTGTACAATAACCAGATGTTAGAAGTGGCAGTGGTAAGAGGTGGTCAGAATCTAGAGATATTTTAACAGAAAGCTAATAAAATTTCCATACGATTTGAATGTGAGTGATAAGAGGAGAGATGTCAAGGATATCTCCAAAGTTTTTGGTTTTTAGAAAAGGTGGAATGATAGAGTCAACTTTAAGGAAGAATGTAGGAGAAGGACATTTTGGGTAGAAATCAGAAATTTATCACAGGATGCACTCAGGTTTCAATAGTTAGACATCCAATGACACTTTCAAGAAGGCAGTCGGTACATGATGGATGATGGGGACATTGCTGTAGAAAAGTGCAAACTCAGGTTTCAACAAAGTTCTTTCCAGGCCATTTTACCAAAAACCCTCCTTCAGCTCCATGAATCTCTGATGCAATTTCATTTGATTTCCATTATGCTTACTAGTTGATGATTTTATTTTACAAATATTTTTATTGCAAAAACTTAACATACAAACATTCTAAGCATATAAACATTCCACACATGGTGTACAATCAATGGCTCAAAATATCACATAGTTGTATACTCATCCCCATGATCATTATTTTGAACATTTGCATCACTCCAGAAAAATAAAGATAAAAGAAAAAACTCATGCATACCATACCCCTTACCCCTCTCTCTCATTGACCACTGGTATTTCCATCTAACCAATTTATTTTAACCTTTGTTCCCCCTATTGCTCATTTTTTATCCATATTTTTTACTCATCTGTTCATATTCTAGATAAAAAGAGCTTCAGACACAAGGTTTTTACGATCAAACAGTCTCATTGTAAAAGCTATATCATTATATAATCATCTTCAAGAAACAAGATTACGGAAACACAGCTCTACAGTTTCAGGTACTTCCCTCTAGTCACTCCAAAAAGCCATAAACTAAAAAAGGGGATATCTATATAATGCATAAGAATAACATCCAGGATAACCTCTCAACTCTGACATTTTTTTTCTCATTTCTCTCTTCCCCCTTTTGGTCAAGAAGTTTCTCTCAATCCCTTGATGCCAGGTTCTGGCTCATCCCAGGATTTCTCTGCCACATTGCCAGGGAGATTTACATGCTTGGGAGTCATCCCCCACATAAGGGGGAGGGCAGTGAGTTCACTTGCTGTGTGGGCATAATGACAAAGTCACATCTGAGTAACAAAAGAGATTCTCTGGGTTTGATTCTTAAGCTTAATTTTAAATAGGCTTAGCCTATCCATTGCAGGAATAATTTTCATAGGGGCAAACCCCAAGATGCTTGGGCTATTGATTTGGTTGTCCACACTGCTTGCGAGAATATCAGAAATTCTCCAAATGGGAAAGTTGAATATATCCCCTTTCCTTCCCATCCTCCCAAGGGGACTTTGCAAATACTTCTTTATTCATTGTCCAAATCACTCTGAGATTTATTGGGGCATCACACTAACCTATACAAACCAACAACATCTCATGCCCTATTCAAGATTCCATGTAGTGATTTTGTTCAACTAAACTGACCATACAAGTTAAATTAGTAAATGTACTACCCAAAATATATATTTTGCACTATATAAATATCTCTCCCTTTAGTCTCACACAGAAGTTGAAGTTTTACAATATAGATGATAATATCCTTTATCCAGTCTTCTGATATACCTTAGTCCTATCCAGATCAGCTTCCTTTATATCTCTACTCAATGGCTGCACTCATTTCCAACTTTTTGACAGTTCCTGTATGGGGTACAGCTGAGTTTCATAGCTTCAGAGCTCTAACTCAGAGTCTCTGGTGGCACATTAAAACCCGAAGTTTCTGGGAAAGACCATGCTATATACAAACAGCTCTTACTAGTTGTTCTTGTCAGTTACACTTTGTATTTCTTTGTATTCTATCTCTCTGAACCTGGGTTTGAATCCAATTGAGTATGGTCTGCATTCAAATACCTTATACTCATTGCCTGGAATAGTGCCAACTACAAAGTAGATATGTGATAATGACTATGGGGGAATTAACTGAAAATACACTTGTAAAACTAAAAAGAGACATGTCAGTTAGAGCTAATGATTTTGGAATATTTGCATAAAGAGGATAATTTAAGATTTTTATAGGGAGAAGTTCTTTTGGAAGTGAGATGAGAATAGGGTTTTTTCATATTCCTGAGATTACCATGTTTTACTTTGCTAAATGCTGCTGGAATGCAATACACCAAAAATGGATAAGCTTTTAAAAGGGAAATTCATTAAGTTTCAAGTTTACAGTTCTAAGGTCATAAAAATGTCCAAATGGAGGCATCCAAAAATACGTTGACTCAGGAAAGGCAGATGTTTGTCACGTGGGAAGGCTCATGGCTGGCATCTTCTGGTCTTTGTTCATGCTTCCATCGCTTCTAGCTTCTGATGCCAGTGGTTTCCTCTCTATGTATCTGTGGGTCTTCACTTAGCTCCTGTGGGATAAAACTCTGCGTTCTGGCTTGCTTAGTATCTCATGGGAAGGGATATAGTGACATCTGCTGGGCTCTTCATCTCCAAATGTCTGTATCTAGGTCTGCTCTCTTTCAGCACTCCAACCATCTCCAAATGTCTGTGTTTCTGTTGTGCCCTGATTTCTAATGGCTCTCCAAGCATCTGAGCTTTCTCCAAAATGTTTTCCTTTTTAACGCCCACCTTGAGTGGGCAGTCACATCTCCCTCTAATCGAAAGTTCTCACCCACAATTGAGTGGGTCAATCTCCAAGGAAACAATCTAATCAAAGATTCCACCCTACTATATTGATTCAGGATTAAAGGACTTGGCTTTTCTGGAATACACAACAATTTCAAACCAGAACAACCATCATATAAATCATGAACAGAAGAACTGCAGCTTCCATGGGAGCTGGAGAAAAAGTAACACGGAGCTTAAGAAGAGCTCTTGGTCATTGCCTTAATTTGGGTTCTTTCATAGGCACTAGGAACCAAGAATTTGGTGCATGTAATTTTTCTGAAGGTGAATCAAGGTAGCACATAAAAAGAGGGTGGTGCAAATGTGACTTAGTGGCAGAATTCTCTCCTGTCATGCTAGAGACCTGGGGTCAATTACTGGTGCTTGCCCATGCAAAAAAAAAAAAAAGTATTAAAAAAAGGGGGGTGGGCAAGGAGATAGGGGAGAAAGCAAAGCCTATGAGACGTATTAGATGAGGGTAACCACTGTGGGATCTGCAGGGATATCTCAAGGGGGAACTGCTTTTAGGGAAATTAACTCCCCATCACATGTGCTTGCCTTTTGTGCATGTCTGGAGACTCCTGCATCCAGGCCAACCCTTGGCACAGAGATGTGGTACATGAGGAGAGATGCTAGTGGTGTGTTTCAAAACTCTACCAAAGCTACAGATACTTCAGGTAGACTGAGCAAATATGGGCAGGGATCTGAGATGTTGGCCAGTAATGTTGGCCAAGAATAGAATGTATTTGAAGAAGTTCTTTGGTGGTCCTTGTTTACATGGTGGGCAGACAAATACAGGAGAGGGACCATGATTTCTGGTGGCACTGTCCTTGGAAGAAAAGAATCCTTTCCCCTTGGTTACTTTGAGAGGTAGATATAGAATTAACTCAGTAGATACGAGGCTCAAAAAGGAGAAACATTCTTGAAATGGCTGCTCCAAGAAAAGACTATTTTTAACTGTGATTCAATATATATAAGAGCAGAAAAGTGCAATTGCAAAGCAGGGTGTCTGAAACCAGACTTCCTGGGTTCAACCCCAGCTCTTTTATATTCTGCAACCTTGGCAAAGGTACTTCGTTACTCCATACCTCAGTTTCCTCACTTGAAAAATGGGAAGAACAATGAAACATACTTCACAGGTTTGTTGTAAGTATTAAATTAAATTCTATTGAAAACACATATATACTGTTTCCAGTGTTCCAGGAACAGCATTTGTACAGACAAAATGCAACTTTTTCATTATGTAACTTTATAGCACTAGATATTCCATTTTATTATATTATTTCATATTATATCTTTAATTTTGAGTGCTATTTAGTGATACTTACAGATTATAGCAAAGGAACACTTATAAGTACAAAATTGCCCAGGATGAATTAGAATTGAGTTTCTGATTACTTGTTATTGCATGTTGTATGTATAATATGATCTTACCAGAAAAATAGCATAATGATCATTACATAATAAACAATTCTATTTGTTAATATAATCAGTAATTATCACTATTTTTTGCACATTATCACCCAGGATGAGTTTTTTTTAAAAATTTGATGTCTGAGTCCCATCTTCAGAAAATCTGATTTAATTGGGAATCTGGGGGAAACTGGCAGGTTGAGAAGCATTGATCTAGCTTTAGCTGGAGTCAAGATTTTACAGGCTGTTAGAAATATCATGGTGAATATCAAATATCATGGTATATGCATCCATTTGAAGAGAAATAGAATTCTACATAAATAGAAATTGACTGCAGTATGACACGTATTACTGTTTCTCTGAGATTAAATGTATTAATAAATTGGGATTTAATATTTTTGTAAGTCAAAAGTCTTTGTAATTTTTGGAAAAGAAATGGTAATTTTTCTGCCCCATAAATTTAAGAAAACACCAAATTTTTTCTTACTTGAATGGAAAAATTCTGGAACTTTAAAGACTCCTTTCAAACAAGATTGAAACGTCACAGGAGAGAAGAACATTTTTTGTTATATCAATGCAGAAACACTCTGACAATCTACAAATATGTTTCTGATAATTTCCTTAAGGAAGATTAGTTCTATTACATAAAATTTTTGGATAGGGAAAAAAACCACATGTCTTTTCATCTTAGGCAGAATCATAATAGTTATTACCATGAATTGTATTATCATAATGCCTTTTAGGATGCAGTGAAGGACAAAACAATTAGGAGCATTTCAAACTTTCAATCATGTATTAAATTAATTTTTTATTTGCTGATGAAAAATTAGAAATTCAGTGGAGTTGAAATAAGTATTTTTTTCTTTAATTTTCCTTCCTTCATTTTATATGTAATTCCATTTTTATTCCAATTATCTTACTTTCCCCCAAGAAGATCCCATGTCCTAAGTACTTTCAAGTAGTACAGATACATTTTGGGAAAAACACATTTGATATATCCATGAATTACGTGTATTATATTTTGCATAAGTAGATTTAGGTAAACAAAATGTCAATGCTGGTTACAGAACTGTCATTATACTAATAAATTATTTGCTATTAAGAAATCATCAATTTGCTCTCACCTTATAGCAAAAAAAGGTGATTTTTGCTTGTTTGTTTTGCTTTTTAATATACTCGATGCTTTCTTTTTTTATGGTGGTAAAATTTCTTTTCTAAGCACTATTCCACTTTAAGAATTTCTGTTTATATTGTTTTCTTTATATAATTAGGATAAACCCTGGGGAAAAATGAAGAAAGAATCCAAATGAATTAAAAGCAACTCCAAATAGTTGAAGTCTATCAAACTGGGTGATTTTCCAAGCTTGGGGCTCATTGTCTGACAATAGGCTACTACTGGTCCCATATTTGAATGGCTAAAAGTCTTCATTCTTGCTGGCTGAGCAATTAGAGAACAGAGTAATGGGAGACCATAGCAGCTGGGAAGTAAGGAGATGGATTCTATAAAGAAGAGAATCAAAGAGTGGAGTCACAAATTCTATGTATTCTTTGCCCCAAATTTTGCTGTTCTCTGAAATATGAATGAATAGAATAGACTACAAGAAATGCAGTTAGTGCTAAAAGAGCTGAATAGAGATTTCAGCTTTTGAGAACTGTAAGGGAGGCAGAGTTTGGAATGTGAGTTCAGCCAAGATAGACAATTGCTAAACATTGCTACAATCTATCATTCATAATATCTGAGAAACAAAATTATTGAACAAGGTTGTTAGACATCTCTCATAACTATGCTCAAGACATAAAGAAAATATCTTTTAATAAATGCGCAGATAGGAAAACTCTGAAAGAATACTGAAATTTTAAAGTGACCAGTTAGAATATATTTGAAGAATTAATGGAAAAATATTCAAATAATTAAAAAAAATGTCCCAAAGAGAGAACAGATAGGAAATTTCAGCTGAGAAAATAAACCATAAAAATAATGAAATTTGAGAAGTGAAAAATACAATAACTGAAATAAAGTTATTGGGTTGAATTTAAGAACATATTGAAGATGGAAGAAATAAAGGGCCTGTGAAATTGAAGACAAATGAATAGAAATTATCCAAATGGGAAAAAACCAAAAAGAGGAATGAAAGATTTAAATGAAATGATTAGAATCTTAGTGATCTGTGGGACAATATTAAGCAAAAATTGAAACATGAAATTATAGTTTCAGGAGAGGAAAAGCTGGAACAGAAAAAAGTAAGAAAGTAAAATTAAGGAAATAATACCTGATTTTAGTGAAATATATAATTTAGTTATTCATGACACTAAACAATCACTAAGTACAATACATTTTTAAAGTAATCGAAAAAGTTCAATCGATAGAAACTTAGATTTTCAGGAATCGAAAAGTTCAGTTGATAGAAACCAAAGACAGAGAGAAACTCTAGAAACTAGAGAGAAAAATAGGGGAATGAAATATGGAGGACAGATGATATCTCGCTCAAAGCAATGAAGAATTTGTCAACAGGAAAACTGCACTCCAAGAAATACTAAAGAGTTCATCAGACTGAGGAAAAATGAAAACTTGAATTTTCAGGAAAGAATGAACATCACCAAAATGGTAAAATGCAATAAAATTAAAATGGTCTATTGTCTCTCTTCAGTTGTGTAAAATACATAATAACAAAAGCAAAGGTCATGAGATTGCATTATCATTACATTGGATATGTGTGTTACAAATATGCCAACTAGTGCATAAAAATTGGGGATGATATGTGGATTATTACAATTATATGAAGTGATGTAGTATGAACTCAAGGAAGATTGGGCAGTATCAAAAGTATATATTGTAATCTCTAAAGCAGTCACTACAAAGCATAATTCAAGGCTGGCAGTGGTGACACAGTAGCAGAGTTCTCATCTGCCATCCTGGAGACCTGGATTTGATTCCTGGTGCTTGCCTATGCAAAACAAAACAAAACCATAATGCAAAGAAATATGGTTAAAAGGAGGAGGTGCGAGGGTAGCTCAGTGGTAGAATTCTTGCCTGCCATGCAGGAGACCTGGATTCAATTTCTGGCCCATGCACTTCCCAAAAACAAGCAAGCAAGCAAACAAAAAAAAAAAAAACCAAAAAATTAATAAATGGTGCCACAATAATGGGATAGTCACATGGAAAAATAATGAAATATGACCCCTGCCTTATTGCATACAAAAAAAAAAGAAATATGCCTAAAAGGGTAATAGATATCCGTATTTTTCACATCATACAAAAAGTAACAAGTGATTTATTTTCTTATGCTGAACCACCTTTGCATTCCTGGTATAAAGCCCACTTGGTTGTATTGAATATTTCTTTTTACGTGTCATTGGATTTGATTTGCTAGTATTTTGTTGAGAATTTTTTGCATCTATATTCACTAGGGAGATTGGCCTGTAGTTTTCCTTTCTTGTTGTGTCTTTATCTGGTTTTGCTATTAGAATTATGTCAGCTTCATAAGATGAGTTAGGTAATGTTCCTTTTCCCTCAATTTTTGAAAGAGTTTGAGCAGGATTGGTGTTCATTTTGGAATGTTTGATTAAATTCACCTGTGAAGCTGTCTGGCCTCGGGCTTTTCTTTGTGAGAAGATTTCTGATAACCAATTGAATCTCTTTATTTGTAATTGGTTTGTTGAGGTCTTCTATTGGCTCTCTATACAGGGTAGGTGATTTGTGTGTTTCTAGGAATTTGTCCATT
>PVIY010048446.1:0-17293 GCA_004026745.1 Myrmecophaga tridactyla
AACTTTTTATTAATTAAAAAACTTAACAAAAGAACATTAATATATCATTCCATTCTACATATACAATCAGTAATTCTTAATATTATCATATAGTTGCATATTCATCATTTTTTAGAACATTTGCATCGATTTAGAGAAAGAAATAAAAAGACATCAGAAAAAGAAATAAAACAATAATAGAGAAAAAAAGATAATACATACCATACCCCTTACCCCTTGCTTTCGTTTATCACTAGCATTTCAAACTAAATTTAAGGTTCATTTTTTTTAAGTGGAAAGGTTTATTTTGGCTGTGAAGTTGAAACATAGGCCTGTGAGGTGTTTTGGTTTTCAAGTTTAGTTATGTCTTTGATCGTTTGCATTTTAATGTCCCATAAGACTAATCTTGTGGGGCATAGAGAGAATGTACCCCGGATGTACATATTGTTGAAACTTAGGTTTTGCTAAAATATTGTGAAATACTGGTCTAATCTAGCCTGAATAATTATATGATTCATTTTAAGGAGCCATTCTGTTACAAAAAGCATAAAGATGCTTTTGTTTTGCTCTTGTGGGTGTGTGTGTTTGTGGGTATCCACTAGAATATCATCTATATTGGAATTTCTATTAGGGAATAACAAACAATTTTGTCTTTGTGTTTCTTTCTCTTTAAATATCCCAAACTTTGTCTTTGGCAAAACTTGAGTCTTTTTGGATTTAATAAGGGAATGAATGTAGCAGTAATTTCTGCATTAAGTGTGTGTTTATGTTTTTCTGGGTTGGCTGTGGCTGCTGTTTATGTGACCTCTTGCTATTTATGGAGTTCTGCATTCCACCCGTGATATCCTATGCTCAAGAGTCCTGTTAGCTAACATGGTATACTAGTTGCATTCGTTCTATTAGTGCCAATTTTCAGGAATAAGTTTTTCTGCACTTTTAAAATCATCCTCATAGCATATAAGGAAATTCAGAGCTTAGCATCTAGTCTTGCCTTTTTACAAATGAGGACATTGAGATCCAGGGTGGTAAAGTGATTGATTGTCCCAAGGTTAAGACATTCATTACTGCCAAACTCTAGATTAGAATTTATCTAAATTTCAAAGAAGACATTGCAGCCCCTTGAACAGTGCTTTTTTTCTGGTACTTTTCTTCTGCAGCAGGTATGTTTCTTTGATTCTATGTTTTTGTGTGTTCTTAAAATTTGCCTTCTATTTACCTGATTTCTTGTTTGTCCACATCATAAAACAGTGATACAATTATTCTGTTTTTTATCCAGCGTTCTATGAACTCAGTGTTCTAGGGCTTCTGGGCAAAGAGGATAACAGAAACGGATAAGATGAATTTCTGGTTAAGTTTAGTTTCATGGGCGAGATTAAATAGTTTTATGAATGATGAAATAAAGATATATCACTATGTGTATGGGAGCACTAGAGAGGGAAGATTAAACAGCACCAATTTTGTGCATCTGTTAAGTGCTGTGTAATGTGAATTTTTATAATCATAATTCAGTTTTGATTGGTTGAATTCCAGGATCTCGTGGATGATTTGGGGAAGGTGTGGCTCTAGTACACATCTGTGAACCTGACAGAGAAGGCTGGTTATAAAGTTGTTTTGAGCCGAGAAAATAGTTAGTGGAAAAATTTACATTGTGTCTTCACCTGGCTAAGTCCATTTTTGGTACAGACCAAAAATGACTCAATTAATAACTTGTTTGTCATAAGAATATAGGGATACCATCTTCTCTGTAATAGCTCACCACTTGGCAATATGTTATGTTTGTGAGAGAAGAGTAATAGCATTGTATCTCAGGTGGAAATCAGGAGGTGTCTGATCACTTTAAATCAATTCATGACTTTAATTTTAGCCTCATTTAATCAAAGTCCAAGTCATTCTTTGAGGTGTCATGAATGTGTTTCTAGTTTAGAACTTTTGGTTTCTGTGTCTAAACTTTCGATGACCACTTGGTTTGAAATTGTATGTGTGTGATTTTGTCTCTTATTTTTTAATGCAGCTGTGGGAAAAGTGGTTGTTTGCAATATTTTCACTTTTGAGGGAGTGAGGTAGACAGGACTTTGAATTCTGACACGTAAGAAAACTCTTGCTTATCTTCAAAGTAGTAATCTTTATATTAGAGGTAGTAATACCTGTGGCCAAATATTCATAGTACAATTTATCATCTTTACTTAATGATGTATTAAATGCTTTGGTAAAATCAACAAATAATAGAATTATTTAAAAAATGTTTCTAGTTTTTATTCCCTGCAAAGGTCCTCTCTCTAACTGCTTTGCAGTGGGAAGCTATTCTGTACTAAGATTCAGGAACAGGTGGCTAGCTGTTATAAAGCGTCCCAGAAGAAATCATGCCAGTACCTTAGTGATGAATGGCATTCCAGAATAGTGTAGCAGTTATTTTTCCCTTCCTTGAAAGTGCTAGTAGTAGTATTATCTTTCAAATATTGAAATTTCTATATGCTGAAGAATCCTTCTACATCTCTTCATCATTGTTATAATTGCCTTGGAGGCTAACATTCTAAAGAAGTTATTTCCAGTAAAAAAAAAACCCTGTTGACTTTTAACATGAAACAATTTTGCCTTCTTAGTAGCTTTCCCAGCTTCTTAAGACCAACTATCAGGCATTGATTGCATCTACTTCTTTTTTTTTTTTAATTGAGAAATCTTGACACACATACTTTCTATGCATAGTGCAACAATCAGTGACTCACAGTATCATCATATAGTTGTGTGTTCATCACCATGATCAATTTTCAGAACTTTTGCATCATTCTAGAAAAAGAAATAAAAAGAGAAAAGACTCATACATGCCATACACCTTTCCCCTCCTTCTCATCGACCACTAGTGTTCCATTTTCCCAATTTATTTTACCCTGTTTCCCCCCTATTATTTATTTATATTGATATTTTCTACTCATCTGTCCATTTCCTGCATATAAGGAGCATCACACACAAGGTTTTCACAATCACACAGTCACATTGTAAACGTTACATCTTTATATAATTACCTTCAAGAATCTGGGATACTGGAACACAGCTCAACAATTTCAGGTATTTCCCTCTAGCCACTCCAGTACACCATAAACTGAAAAGGGATATCTATATAATGCATAAGAATAACCTCCAGGATAACATCTTAACTCTGTTTGAAATCTCTCAGCCACTGAAACTTTATTTTGTCTCATTTCTCTCTTTCCCCTTTTGATCAAGAAGACTTTCTCAATCTCTTGATGCTGGCTCCTAGCTTAACCCAGGCTTTCTGTCTCACGTTGCCAGGAAGATTTACACCCCTGAGAATCATATCACACTTAGGAGGAAAGGCAGTGAGTTCACATGCTGAGTTGGTTTAGAGTGAGAGGTCACATCTGGGCAACAAAAGAGATTCTCTGGGGGTTACTCTTAGGCCTAATTTTAAGTAGGCTTAGCCTTTCCTTTTCAGGAATAAGTTTCATAGGGGTCAACCCCAAGATTGAGGACTCAGCCTTTTGATTTGGTTGTCCCCACTGCTTGCAAGAGTATTTGAAATTCTCTAAATGGAGAAGTTGAGTATTTCCTCCTCTCTCTTCATTCCCCCAAGGGGACTTTGTAAGTACTTCTTTAGTTACTGCCCAAATTGCTCTGGGATTTATTGGGGCATCACACTAACCTGGACAAAGTAACAAAATCTCACTCCCTATTCAAAATTTCATATACTTATGATGTTCAACTAAACTGACCATGGAAGTTTAATTAAGAAATGGCATTACCCAAAATATAAATTTTGCACCAAATAAACATCTCTCCCTTTAGTCTTACCCAGAAGTTAAAGTTTTTAAATACAGACGATACCATCCTTTACCCTATATTCTGATCTACCGTAGTCCTATCCAGATCAGCTTCATTCATATCTCTAGTTGAAGTCTCTGATCCCTTTTTCAACCTTTTAAACAGTTCCTGTATGGGGCACTACTCACTTACACTGCTGCAAAGCTCTGACTCTGAGTCACAGGTGTCACATAGGTACCCAAAGTTTTTGGGAAAGACTATGTTATATACAAACAGCTCAATATCTCAGAATTTAGAATTAACAGTTACACCTCATGAATATATGTGACTGCTGTAAGAGCTTATAATCTAGGACCCTTTATAATAGGCCCCAGCCTGATCACCCATGCTCTTGGCTTTAGTTCACCAAATTTTTAAATTATAGTTATTCCATATGATTGAGGCATGATAATGTTTGTCTTTTTTTCCTGACATTTCATTCAGCATACAGCTCTTAAGGTTCCTTCACCTAGTTGCATGCCTCACAACTTCATTCCTTCTTGAGGCTGCTCAGTAGTCCATTGTACGTATAGACCATAGCTCCCCTTTCTGCTTTTTTTCTTAACATCTTTAAATTTTTAATTTTGAAATAATTTACAGAAAAGTTGGCTAAGATAATGCAAAAAACTCCTATATACCCTTTATCTAGATCTAGATTTCTAACATTACCTTCTGCATCTACTTTTATAACTTCTTGGGGCAGGTGTTCAATAATGGAAAAGGCTAATGGAGAATGAGTGTCTGGGTTAGTTCTGTGTATTCAAACGACTATAGATCAGGGTCTTACCTTTTAACTTGTCAGTTCTCAGAAGTTGATGGAAAGGTCCACCAGTCTCTTTTGGTGTGTATGAAATTAGAAAATTATTTAATAGATCCTTTTGGAAATCACCATATTATGGAAAAAATAGATAAACACAGAGCCATACCCAAGCAAGTATAAATTTCTCCTATTTTGAAAAAATAACATTGAGTTGTATTTCCCAAATATTTGACTGAAGCTCTTTAACATAAATGTATGAACTTAATTCCTTAGGTAGCTGGCATGGACACTGGCTCCACAGGACCCCTGAATTATAAAATTAGCACATTAAGAACTCTAATTCTCATTCCCTTCCATTCCACCCTCAGGTTCAATATTACCAAGAACATGAATATACTCTTCTCATCCTTTTAATTAAACCTTTCATGTGTCTCTGAAACTTAAAGTCATCCTTTAAATAATTTAGGAATATTTGGCTTCTCACACCCTATCTCTTGTATTTTAGGTTACAAAATCTCACTTAGGTGCAGAGAAGAGAATATTATGTGCTCTCTAAAGAGTATCATTTGCAAATTCCCCAGGAGGAGGAGGTCATGACTTTCTTCTCTGTGCTCCCTGGATGTTTCCAACCTCTACCATTATAGCAGTTATATAGTATCATATTGTGTATGTTGGCTTCTGTCCCGTTCTTAAAATACATATTTTAGGAGTGCATGAGACTTTTACATAAATTAATCTGAACATATTTTTCTCTTCCCAGTATTGAAAGATCTTGGACATGAGAACAGTGTCTTATTAAATATAATCCTGTCTATATACTGTATCTGTTTGAAAAAATATATTTAATCTAAAACAGAATTTGGTACACTATGGCCCATGGATCAAACCTGGCCTTTTGCCTGTTTTTGTACAGCCCACCAACTAAGATTGTTTTTTTTTCTTTTTTTGTGAAAAAAAAAACATGCAAAACAATAAATTTCAAAGCACATCAATCACAACACTTAGTTGTAGCACAAATTTCAGAGTTTGGTATGGGCTACAATTCCATAATTTGAGGTTTTTAATTGTAGCTGCTCTAAGATACTGGAGACTAAAAGAAATATCAGTATGATTCAGCAGTCATACTCATTTGTATACTTCTCTGTATAAGTCCACCATCACTTTTGATCCTTCTTGCACTCTTGAGCGGTAGCCCACCAGTTTTTGAGATGTGGGTTGGTATTAGCAGTGATTTTTTGATTATTTTATCAATGTGTGAATGGTTTTTTCTTAACTGGCAAGGATCTATAATTATGGTTTGCATTTAACTCTTAATGTTCTACACTGAATAAAAGACAATCTAGAATTTTTTCTAGTCTTTTTCTAGTATCTGGAAGTGATTTGGAAATCACATTTCCTTTTTCTCCTTACCTGTAAGTTGTTTCACTAAAATCACAAAAACATGTCAAAGGCTGTCAGAACTCTATTTTTTTTTCAGAATTCTGTGAGTGAGGACTGTAAATATATTAAAATAGTTGCTTTTTTCCAGGATTTAGAATTTTGGAGGATGTTTTTCTTTTTTTAAAAAGACCAGTAAGGAATCTCAAGGGATACTGTTGCAATATGATAGAATGTATTTAAATCTGTTGCTGAGTTTTCCTATATACATACCACTTAGTAGAGGTACCTCTTCATATTGACGTAGCCAGGGGCTGGGTAGGAATCTTAAGGTTAGCTCCTGACTAACTGATTTGTGATTCAAAGGCTCTAACTACATGGACAACATTACTGTGTGTTAGTCTCTTCAGTTCAGCTTTCCAAGAACACTTAATAAGAATTTGTTGGATGTAGATCATTTGCATTTTCTTTTTCTATCCATATTCTTGGCCCTGTTCTCTCAACCCTTGGGGTTATTACTTCTGATTTGCTATAGAAATGTATAAATTTTCAATTATTAGTTTATTCTAAACATAATTAAAAGATAATTAAAATGCCTAATTAAAAGAAATTGAAATATTTCAATTAAATGTCTATGCTGAATTTTCAGCAATTCTCATTTTTGTAATACTCTTATCAGATATACTTTTTTTTGAGGTCATGTGGTAAGAGAAGACTTAAGGAATGTTTCTAGACATAAATAACAGTAGAGAAACTAAAAAGAAATGCTGGCTGTCCTCTCTTTAATGAAGCTGTATGGCTGTAATAACTAACCCAATCTACTATCTAGAATTCTGTGGTAGGATATATCAAAATTGTTTTTATTCAGAGGGTGAAGCATCTTCACCCTGCCTTTATTAGCCTGTCAGAACTAATAAGCAATTAGAGTCTCTACATACGTAAGGAAATTTCATTTAGAAATGTTTCTGTTACTCTCTGAATCTAGCTCTTCCATTCCATATATAAACTGCTGTGATATTTAGAACAGATGCTTTTATTTTTTAAATTATTTTTAATGCAATTTTATACTATATAGTCCATCTAAAGTATGCAATTACATATCACATAATTGTGCATTCATCACGTAGTTGTGCATGCAACACCACAATTTTACAACATTTTCATTACTCAAAACAAAACAAAAAAACCTCAAATTATCCCATACCTATTATTATTGATCCCCCACATTGATCCCTAGCATTGGTGTGATACATTTGTAACTGTTGATGGAAGAATATTAAAAAAATTACTGTTCACTATAGTCTATAGTTTGGAATAGGTGCATTTTCCCCCATGTATCCCTTTATTATTAACTCCTTGTAATAGCGATGTACATTTGTTCTAGTTCATGAAGGAACGTTTTAATATTTATACTATTAATCACAGTCATTGTCTGCCATAGGGTTCACTGTGTTATACAGTCCCTTGTTTTAACTTCTAGCTTTTCTTCTAGTGACATACGTTACTCTAAACTTCCCCTTACAATCACAGTCATACACATAACTTAGTGCTGTTAATTATGCCCACCATAATGTGCTACCATCACCTCTATTCAATTCCAAACATATAAATTCAATCTAATTAAAAATTTTGCACATATTAAGCAAGTGGTCCCCATTCAAGCCTCATTCTATCTCTTGGTAACCTATATTCTGGATTTTGTCTCTATAAGTTTACATATTATAATTAGTTCATATTAGTGAGATGATATGGTCTTTGTACCTGACTTATTTCACTCAACATAATGTCCTCAAATTTAATCTATGTTGTTGCATGCTTCAAGGACTTCATTCCTTCTTACTGCTGGATAATATTCCATCGTATGTGCATACCACATTTTGTTAATCCATTCATCAGTTGATAGACACCTGGGTTGTTTTCATCTTTTTTGGCAATTTGTGAATACTGCTGTGAACATTGGTATGCAAAATATCTGTTCAAGTCTCTGCTTTCAGGTCTTCTGGGTATATACTAGGTAGCGGAATCACCAGATTATGGCAGCTCCGTACTAAGCTTTCTGAGGAACCACCAAACCATCTTCCACAGTGGCTGTACCATTTTACATTCCCACCAAACAGAAATAAGTGTTCATTTTCTCTACATCTGTTCTAGTTTGCTAGCTGCCGGAATGCAATATATCAGAAACAGAATGGCTTTTAAAAAGGGGAGTTTAATAAGTTGCTAGTTTACTGTTCTAAGGCCAAGAAAATGTTCCAATTAAAAGAAGTCTATAGAAATGTCCAATCTAAGGCATCCAGGGAAAGATACTTTGGTTCAAGAAGGCTGATGAAGCTCAGGGTTTCTTTCTCAAGTGAAAAGGTACATGGTGAACACAGTCAGGGCTTTTCTCTCATCTGGAAAGGCATATGGTGAACACGGTCAGGGTTCCTCTCTCATCTGGAAGGGCATATGGCGAACACGGCATCATCTGCTACCTTCTTCTCCTGGCTTCCTGTTTAGTGAAGCTCCCCAGGAGGCATTTTCCTTCTTCATCTCCAAAGGTCGCTGGCTGGTGGACTCTCTGCTTCGTGGTGCTGTAGCATTCTCTGCTGTCTCCGAATCTCCTGTTCTCCAAAACGTTTCCTCTTTTATAGAACTCCAATAAACCAATCAAGACCCACCCAAATGGGTGGAGACATGTTGTCACCTAATCCAGTTTAACAACCGCTCTTGACTAAATCACATCATCCAGGGAGATGATCTGATTACAGTTTCAAACAAACAGTATTGAATAGGAATTATTCTACCTTTATGAAATAGGATTTTGATAAAAACATGGCTTTTCTAGGGGGCATACTTCCTTTCAAACCAGCACAACATCCTCTCCAACACTTGTAGTTTCCTGTTTGTTTAATAGTGGCTGTTCTTTGTAGGTGTGAGATGATATCTCATTGTGGTTTTGATTTGCATTTCCCTAATAATTAGTGAAGTTGAGCATCTTTTTATGTGCTCTTTAGCTGCCAGTGTTTCCTCTTTGGAAAAAACATCTATTCATGTCTTTTGCCTATTTTTTAATTGGGTTGCCTTTTTATTGTTGTTGTAGGTTTTCTTTATATGTTCTGCATATATTAAACCCTTATCAGATATGTGGTTTCCAGATATTTTCATTAAGTCAGTTGCATTTTCACCCTTTTGACAAAGTCCTTTGGAGCACAAAAGTATACAGTTTTGAGGCAGTCCCATTTATCTGTTTTTTTTTTCTTTCGTTGATTGTGCTTTGAGTGTAAGGTCTAAGAAACTACCACCTATCACTGGGTCTTGAAGATGCTTCCCTACATTTTCTTCGGAATTTTATGGTTCTGGCTTTTATATTTAGGCTTTGATTGATTTTGAGTTACTTTTTGTGTAGGGTGTGTAAAAGGGGTCCTCTTTCATTCTGTTGGCTGTAGATGTTCAGTTCTCCGAACACCATTTACTGAAGAAACTGTTCTGTCCCAGTTGAGTGGACTTGGGAGCCTTGTCAGAAACCGGTTGACCGTAGATCTGAGGGTCTTTTTCTGAACTTTCAGTTCAGTTCCATTGATCAATATGTATATTTTTATGCCAGTATCATGCTGTTTTTTTTTCTAATGTTTATAGCATGTTTAGTCATAATAGCCCCAAATGGAAGTAGTCCAGTTGTCCATCAGTAGGAGAATGTATGAACAATTGGTAGTAATTCATAAAATTGAAAATTCCTAAATATTAAGAAGAAATATAGAGGGCGGGCCATGGTGGCTCAGCAGGCAGAGTTCTCGCCTGCCATCCTGGAGACCTGGGTTTGATTCCCAGTCCCTGCCCATGCAAAAAAATATATATACAGCATTCTTATACTGAGTGAAGGAAGCCTTATACAACAGAGTAGAACAGTTGCTTTCATTTGGGTTACATCAGAATCACCTAGGGTGCTTTATAACATATACATACTTCAACTCCAACTTTGGCCAATTTTTGTTCAGTTGATCCGTCAGAGGCTTGGAAGCTGTGTTTTTAAAAATGTCCCAGTTGATTCTGATGCAAAGTCAGATTTGGAAACCATAGAACACAATATAATTGCAAATAAAAAAAAAAACCTACACCAAAAGCATGTGATAATGAACACCTTTAGCAAAACAAATTAGAAATGTTTTTAACTTAAAAGGGCAGCAAAACATGATTTGTTTAACATAAAAATAATTAATTCTTGACCTTTAAATTTGTTAGTCTTGGGCATGAATTTCAAAGGAATATGAAATTGACCTTCTGTGGATATAGAGAAGATAGAGGATCTTCTGTAATGTTTTTGGTAGTGTTTAGGATAGATTATGGATAGCCTGGAAATATTAACTTCTGTGCCTGCCATCAACCTGTAGTTGTTGCTTATGATTTACTATTTTGACATGACTCTTTTTAGACTGAGTACAGGGGTTTGAGGGGAGAAAGGGCAGGAATTAACATTATTTGCTATGTACTTGCTCTCCCTGGCTTCAGAGTTTTTGTACAAAGGACCATGTGGTATTCTGTTATCCTTACTAAGTTAAAATGCCAGGTCTGAATGTTTGTATCAGTAGCATCATTTAAAAATATATATATACCCGACCCAGGTGAGAGCCATTTATAAGGAATTGGTGATAGTTAAATGTAATTTTTGCTTTCTAGAGATTTGCTGCTAAAATATCCTTCGAGAATAAATTCTTCAGATTTTGAAACGTTAGAATATATTTTAGATGAATTCAGCAGCAGTCTTTCCTGTGATACATAGTAACTTTGGTTGTATACAAGAGTAGTGGCATCACAGTACATTACTATTTGGTACTATTTTTTTTTTTTACATGGGCAGGCACCAGGAATCGAACCCGGGTCCTCGGGCACAGCAGGCAAGCGTTCTTACGGGCTGAGCCACCATGGCCCGCCCACTATTTGGTACTATTAATGTTCTGCATAATGGGGCCACAGAAATGGAATTAAGCAAGGCTTTTGCTCCTATAAAATTGTCACAGGAGACAGGCAAGTAAGTAAGCAGTGATGTACTGTATTGAGATAAATCTTGTGGCAGAATGAGAAGGTTCTGAGAGAGCATAAAGAGAGGAGTTAAGTTTTAAGGGATGAATAGGGAATTGGATCCTGACATTTCAGAAGGAAGGAACAGTGTATGTGCAGAAGTGATTCCATGAAAACCATGGATTGGGAGATCATAAATGATATGACTGGAGTATTCTGTGGGAGGGGAGGATCCCTGAAGTGTAGGTAGAGGCCAGGTGATACCCCACTAAGGAGGATGTGTTAATATTTGTGGGCGGGTTATTGAAGTCTGTAGGCAGGTGAGTAATGACATGAACAGATTTGCGTTTTAATATGGCTCCTCTGCCAGCTAAAGGGGAAAGAGGATGGGTCGAAAGGTGGTAACATGGGAAGAATTAGCAAACTACATGTAACAACCCAAGAAAAACATGAGGAGTGTCAGAACTTAGCCAGAGGGGGACAGTAAGGTAGAGATCTGAGAGGTAGGTCAAAGATTTTCTCTTGTTTTTGGACATTTTGTTAGGAAACAAGTTTGGAGATTTGAAAACACAGAAACTAATACAGTTTTATCTCTGGATTCCTATAATTAGAATTTTTTTAGAAGCAAATTAAATAAGTCTCAAATCATCTTATTATGTATTTACCAGCTTTTTGGCATTGGACTTGTCAGAGCGCGAGAATGAGAGCATCGTGTGTGTGTGTGTGTGTGTGTGTGTGTGTGTGCGTAGTGTTCCTTGTGCTCTGTTAGATCAGCCAAGAAATGCAGCTCACAATTGTTACTATTTAAGACTAGGAGTGATTGGTTAGCAGGTGTGAGTGGTGGCACTGGCAGTTTTCTGTTAAATGCAGCCTGTTAAGTATGTTTCACATCACATTTTGAAAGAATGAAAATGCTGAGTATTTGGTCTTTGGACCAGGCATCCTTATAACCCTTAGGCAGCCCGTTTTAGAAATTCCTGATTATACTGATGTAGCTGCATTTTCATAATTAGTTACCTTATTTAATTTCTACTTTGAGTTGTTCCTTTCAGACTTACTACATTGTGTAAGTAGGAATATTCATTTCTGTTAGTACAGGAATCAGTTTTGGCAGTGAGTGGAAGAATGTTGACACTATGGTGTTTATATCCAGGCAAAGGAGTCAGTTTATCTAGGGAAGGCTAGTTTGGTATATTTTTCCCCACGTTCTGTCTTTTCAGGTTGAATTACTGATTTTTCCCCCTTTGTTTTGTTTGTTGTGGTTTTGATGTTTTTTTTCCTTTCAGCTAAAGGAGCAGCCCAGTGGTTTTCAAGAAGTGCTAAAGTGCACTGACTGTCTCATGCTGACTGGTGCCTCAGGGAGGGTCGTGATTCCTGGGTACAGGATCGACCTGGTCCTGGATGTCACCGCAAGCAGTCAGATCGTGGGGAAATGCCTTGTCTAATGGCTAGCCTTCCTCAAAAGTCTGATGCTAGTCATCTCAGAAGGCCTCAGAAAAAGCCTTAAAGGTGAGCAGAGTAGAGTGTAGTTTTCTCTGGGGGCTGTGACTATTTGTTGGAGAATCTGATTCAACATAGAATGACAACCCTAACCTGATAAAGCCAGATTCAGTTGGTAAATTAACTTTCAGCTTATAATTTGTTGATGATGATGATCAGACCCCAACTTTTGAATTATGAGAAACCACAACTTAAGAGCTATTCGGTGAGGAATTATTTAGTATTTCCTAGTCTCTTCAGAGCCTTAGGGTAGTATCATAGTTAGGGGACATTTTGGTTACAAAATTACATCAAGTCATTAAATAAAGATAGCTATTTAAAAAATGTAGTCATTGAGGTATTCTCTTAGTATGTATATTTATCATATTAATTATGTATCAGGCAATTGAGTTTTAGGAATTGGAAAGACGGATTTATATTTGTCTTGAAACATTTTTTTAAAAACATAGCCACCTTTTAAGCAGTTTGGATTTATGTAGCTCATGTTTTATTGAATTCAACGTGAAGAATATTAACTACCTGTATTAATTGAATAGCAAATCTTTAGCCCCATAAAAACGTTCTTTTGAGACGCTTCTGTTATTTTGGTTTGATAATTCTAGGCCGCTTTGCAATTTATGGAACTCATGTAATACCTTTATTGCTAAAGTTTCAAATAGACTCTAAAACTTGTCCTAAAACTTACTGTCTTTGTTTTTGTTGTTGCTGTGTGTTTATTTGATCGAGCACCCGTATTAGTAACAAAATCTAGAGCATGCAGCCTCCCCAATGTATGTATATTTTTAAATTTAGAAAGTATATACATTACTGCTGTGCTAATATGTTATTAAATTAGAAAACATAAATGGAATTAAAAATTTAAAAGGAAAAGAGAAAGAAATCCGTACAAAGGAAGTTGTGATATTTTCTTCCCCCACACCAAGGGTTGTGATGTATACCAGATGTTAGCAAACTTATTTTTGAAAGGGCCAGAGAGTAAATTCATACTTTAGGTGGTCTCAGTTGCAGTTATTTACCTCTGTCATTGTAGGGAAAAGCAGCCATGAAAAAGGCTTTATAAACAATGAGTTTGACTGTGTTCTGGTGAAGTTTTATTTCTAGAAAACGGTGGTGGGCTAAATTTGGGTGGTGGGCCATTGCTTGCTGACCCCTGGTGTGTGTCCTATTTGTAGACCACGGCCCTGACCTTGAAGCTGTGTTATACTACTTTTGATATGTCTCTTTCGCCGTTAGTTTTAGAGTAGACTTTATCTCTGCTCTCGGTATTCTTTGGTGAAGTGAGCAGCAGGATGCTAGTAGTCAGAATGTGTTCACCGTAATTGAACAAACAGCTGAAATACTAGTAATGTTCAGAAACTGGGTTAGATGCTGGAGTCATGAGTTCAGTAAGAGAGATAGGAAAGCGTTATGGCATGGTTATGAGAAGTAAAATGAATAAAAGTACTGCACTGTTACTGTGGTGGTACAGTTGAGAAAGTGAGGTTGAACGTCGTGCTAGGAAATGAAGTCCTGAGTTGGTCTCTGAAAGTTGAATTTGCAAGCAAATGGGTGCAAAGACATAAAGGTGGTAGAGATGGGGAGGAAGTGTAGGTCTTGGCCTTTGCATTGACAGCTGGGTAAAGTGTTCAGGAGAGAAGCAGTAGGAGATGAAACTGGATAGTATAGCCTGGCCCTTTATGCTCTGCGGAAGAAGCTTGGCTTTGCTTTACAGTGATCACGGAACCATTGAAGAGAGATCAGCTTAGTGTTTTAAAAAGATAGCAACAGCAGTGTGGAGTATACAAAGGATGGGGTTTTTGGCAACTCATCCTTTTTTTTTTAAACATCCTTGTAAGAGAGAGAGCACAATGTCTGTAGGTTATTTTACAGCAGACTTAAAGATGTTTGAAATACTATTTAGCAGTAAAAGGGAATGAACTTGTGACATGCTACAACGTGGAAAGAGCTGAAACAGTCACAGAAGCTAGATGCAAAAGATCACATAAATTGTAGATTCCATGTAAAATGAAATGTCCAGAGAGTAGATTCATGGTTGCCTGGGGGTGGCCTGGGGACTGATTGCAAGTGAGCATGGGGGATCTTTTTTGGGGTGATGGAGATATTTAAAACTGGATAGTGGCAATAGTTGCACAGCTCTGTAAATTTACTAAAAATCATTGACTTACACTCTTAAAATGGATGAATTTTATGTTGGCTATTGTGTCTCAGTAAAGCTGTCAAAACATAGAAACCAGTTTATTGAATTTTATAGAATTCACTTTGTTAATAATTTTGTAATTTCTCTTATTACATGTGATATGGGGAGAACCTTCTTAAATGCTTACGTTGGATAATATTATTTAAAAGCAAGAAATAGCCTAAGAGAAATTTACTTGATTTTTTTTTTCAAGGAAATACTTGCTAAAGAAATACCTGAAGTATAATGCTTTTAAATTTATAATGTTGTCTCATAATTTTGTCATAGAAAATGAATTTGAAAATACAAAGAAATTGGAAAACAGTTCATTTAACTCACTAAATGTTTACTGAAGGCCTACTACGTGCCAGACACTTTCTTAGTAACAGATTGCGAAAGATTCTCATAATAATGTTTTAAGTTGCTGGCTGAGAAACTAATTCATGATGGTTTAGCATAATCGTTACAATATATGGATACAACTTAATTGAAGAACTTTTTATTGTTTGCAAGGTAATTTTACATCTCATTTAAATCTCAACAATTCTGTGAAAGTAAAGAAAATGAGTATTAGTAGAGCTGACTCCTTCCAGTAAGAGACAGAGTTGGCCCTGTCTCTCTTCCCCTTCCCTCCACCCCTTTTTTAACCCAAGTCCATTGCTCTTTACACTCTAGTGT
Organism: Myrmecophaga tridactyla; assembly: GCA_004026745.1. NCBI lineage: Eukaryota > Metazoa > Chordata > Mammalia > Pilosa > Myrmecophagidae > Myrmecophaga > Myrmecophaga tridactyla. The sequence goes on from PVIY010048446.1 coordinate 15,285, forward strand.
GTGATTTTTAAAACCAGTGATGTGCGGTGTAGATGGACATAAAGATGAATGGAATAGAATTGAGAGTCCAAAAATAAATTCACACATTTATGGTCAATTGATTTCTGACAAAGGTGCCAAGACAATTCAATGGGGAAAGAAGAGTTTCTTCAGCAAATGGTACTGGGACAAGAGGATATCAGTGTGCAGGAGCATGAAGCTAGGTCTTTACCTGATACAGTATACAAAAATCAAAATGGATCAAAGAACTAAATGTAAGAGCTAAGACAACAAGAGTCTTAGAAGAAAGAAAACAGGTGTAAATTTTCATGACATTGGATTAGGCAAAGTTTTCTTAGGTATGGCACCAAGAGCACAGACAAAGGGAAAAATAAATAAATTGGACTCATCAAAATAAAAATTTTTAATGCTTCAAAGGACTGATCTATCAAGAAAATGAAAACTTAAAGAGTGGGAGAAGATATTTTGCAAACCATTTACCTCATAATGGTGTAGTGTCTAGAATATATAAAGAACTATTAAAACTCAAAAATAAAATGAGAACCCAGTTAAAAAATGTGCAAAGAATTTGATTAGACATTTCTCCAGAGAAGATATACAAATGGCCAGTAAGTACGTGAAAAGGTGTTTACCATCATTAGTTATGCAAATCAAAATCATAAAGAGATACCCCTTCAGAGGTACTAGAATGGTTATAATAAGAAAGACAGATAGTAGCAAGTGTTGATGAGGATGCAGAGTAATTGGAATTATCGTTCATATGGTACTGGTAGGAATGTACAGTGACATAACCACCTTGGAAAGCAGTTGGTGGTTCCTCAAAAAGTTAAACATAGTGTTACTATACGATCCAGCAGTTCCACTCCTAGGTATGTGTCCAAGAGAATTAGAAACATATGTTCTCTGAAAACAAAACAAAACAAAACATACGTCCATCTGAAACCTGTACAATAATGTTTATGGTAGCATTATTCATAATAGCCAAAAAGTAGAAACAATCCAAATCTCCTTCAACTGATAAGTAAAGAAACAAAATGTAGTATAGCCACACAATGGAATATTATTCAGCAATAAAAGGAATGGTGTGCTAACTCATGCTACTGCATGGAGAAACTTTGAAAACATTCTGCTGAGTGAAAGAAGCCAGACACGAAAGGGCCCATGTTGTGTGCACATAGTTCCATAGATAGGAAACCTCCAACATAGGCAAATTCATAGAGTTAAGTAGGTGGTTGCTAGGAGCAAAGGGAAGAGGGGAACACCAGTGGGTTTAGAGTTTCTTTCTTGGGTGATGCAAATGTTCTGAAATAAAATTGTAGTTGTTGTACAGTTCTGCCTTCCTAGCTCAGCCATTTTTTAAAAAATTGCAGTAAAAGAAATGAGGGTGGGCCACAGTGGCTCAGCAGACAGAATTCTCGCCTGCTATGCCGGAGACCTGGGTTCGATTCCTTGTGTCTGCCCATGTAAAAAAAAAAAAAAAAAGGAGAAAAACAAAAACCTCCTATTTTTACCCCTGCCTGCTCTATTTCCCTCTCTAGTGATTTCCATCTACTGCAAAATTTAGAAACAATTTCTAATATTTTATTGACTTCCCCATTTCCTTTTACTTGGTTTATTACAATCTGGCTTCTGATTTTCTAGAAATCTTAACAAGGTCACTCATGTTTTTCTCATCTTTCAAATCCAATTGTTGAATTTTAGTTTTTCTCTTTGATGTTTTGTCAGCCCTACTGAGCATTCTTTTTTTTTTTTTTTTTTTTTTTTTTTTTTTTTTTTTTTTTTTTTTTTTAATTTTTTTTTTATGTGGGCAGGCACCGGGAATTGAACCTGGGTCCTTGGGCATGGCAGGCAGGCATTCTTGCCTGTTGAGTCACCGTGGCCCGCCCAGCATTCTTTTTTAAAAACTTCTCTAGGCTTCTATGTTTATGCTCCCCTGCTGTTCCTTTGGCTTTCTGTGGTTTATAGGCCTCATTCTTTTTTTTTTTTTTTTTTTTTTTTTTTTTTTTTTT
>PVIY010048447.1:0-17271 GCA_004026745.1 Myrmecophaga tridactyla
AAAAAAAAAAAAAGAAGGATAAAGTCATGACACATGCAACAACGTGGATGAAACTTGAGGACATCATGCTAAGTGAAATTAGCTGTTAACTAAAGGGCAAATACTGTGTGGTCTCACTAATATGAACTAACATTAATGAATGAACTTTGAGAGGACATACGTTATCAGGAGATAGGAAGAGGGTAGAGACTGGGCATTTGATGCTGAAGGAGTACAGAATGTTCAACAGGACTGAATGTAAAGACCCTGAAATAGATAGCACAATACTATCTGAAGGTAGCACAATATTGTAAATACATGGCACAAAGTTGAGTATATGTATGGGTGAAAGAGGAAGGCTAGGGCATGTATGACACCAGAAGGAAAGAAAGAAAATAAAGACTAGGACTGTATAACTTAGCAAAATCTAGAGTGGACAATGATGGTGATTAAATGTACACATATAAGAGTGTTTTTACATGAGGAAAGACAAATGTCAACATTGCAAGGTGTTAAAAATGCAAAAAACAATCAACTAGAGTCTACAGTTAACAGTAACATTGTAATATGCTTCCATTAAATGTAACAAAGGCAATATACCAAAGTAAATGTCAATAAGAGACGGATATAAGGGCGTGGGATTCTAGGAGCTGTTGTTGTTTCTCTTTTTGATTTCATCTTATTTTGTTTTTATACTTCTTTTTTTTTTATCCCTCTTCTTCCTTTGCAGAAGAAATGGAAATGTCTTCATACAGATTGTGTTGGTGAATGCCTAACTATGCGATTATACCAGGAACCACTGATTGTTACTTAGGATCGATCATATGGTGTGTGAATAAAACTGTTTAAAAAATAAACAGAAAGATAAGTGCTGGAGAAAATGTGCAGAGAGAAATGTGCCCATTTACTGCTGGGAGGGAAGGAGAAAGGTGCAGTCCCTCTGGAGGGCAGTGTGGTAGTTCCATGGGAGACTATGTATAGGGTTGCTATATGATCCTGCAACCTCATTATTAATATTGGAAAGAAATGAAAGCAGGGACATGAATGGACATTTGCACACTGGTGTTTATGGCAGCGGTATTCTTAATGTGCAATGGATGGAGATGGCCTAAAGACACATTCCCTGATGAATGGAAGGGTGACTTTGGTCTATACATACAAACCAGAATTAAATGGCTGCAAGGAGGAATGAAATTGTGAGGCATGCAACTAGGGGAATGGACCCTGAGGACAGTATGTTGAGTAAAATAAGCCAAAAATGAAAAGACAATTATACTACCTCAGTAATATGGACTAACTGCAATGTACAAACTCTGAGAACTGAATTCAAGAGCATAGGTTATCAGGGGAAGGTTTACTGTAAAGGTTCCTAGATTGTTCCTAGATTCTTACAGCAGTTACATCTATTCCTGAGTTGTAAGGTTATTTCTAAATTCTGATATGCTGAGCTTTGTGTATAACCTGGTGGGTTCCTGGAACTTCGGGTATCTGTGTGACAATGAGACTCAGAGCTAGAGTTCTGCAGCTCTGAATGTCAGTATTACCCCATATGGCACTTGTTTAGAAAGCTGAGAAAAGAGATCAGACTTCAATCAGAGATATGAATGAAAGTGATCTAGTTAGGACTAAGGTAAATCAGAATACAGGGTAAAGGATGATACAGGCTATACTTTAAATCTTCAACTTCTGTGTGGGATCAAAGGAAGAGATGCTTATTTAACACAAAATTTATATTTTCTGCAGCACAGTAATTTAACTTGTATGATGAGTTTATTCAAACACCCTAATTACCACAATGGAAGTTTGATTAGGGAGTGACATCTTATTGGTTTGTACAGGTTAGTATGATGCCCCTATATATCCCAGCATAATCTGGGCAGAAAATAAAAAAGTATTTGCAAAGTCCCCTTGAGGGACTAGGAAATAAGTGGAAATATTAAATTTCCACACCTGAGGAATTCCAGATATTCTCATTGGGGATTATCAATTTAATAGGCTGAGCCTTCCATCTTGGGGCTTGTCCTTACGAAGCTTATTCCTACAAAGGAGAAACTAAACCCACATAATGACACATAAAAGTCACCCCCAGAGAACCTCTCCTGTTGCTGAGAAGTGGCTTGCCTCTCTAAACCAATTCGGTAAGTAAACACACTGCCTTCCCCCGTACATGGAATATGACTCCCAGGGATGTAAATCTCCCTGGCAACGTGGAACCTGACCCTCAGGGATGAGCCTGGCCCTGGCATCGTGGGGTTGAGAAAGACTTTTTGACCAAAAGAAGAGAAATGAAACAAACTTTTAGTGGCTGAGAGATTTCAAAATAGTCAAGAGGTCATCCTGGAGGTTATTCTTATGCATTATATAGATATCCCTTTTTAGTTTTTGGTGAATTAGAATAGCTAGAAGGAAACACCTGAAACTGCTAAACCATATTCCAGCAGCTTTGATTCCTGAAGACGATTGCATAACTATAAAACTTTCATAGTGTGACCAATTGATTGTGAAAGCCTTGTGGCTGACACTCCCTATAACCAATGTATGGACAGATGAGTAAAAAAATAAAGACAAAAAATAAGTAAATAATAGGGGAAATATAAGGTATGGGATATTTTGGGTGTTCTTTTTTATTTTTATTCTTATTCTAAATTTTTTTGGCATAATGAAAATGTTAAAAAATTGACTGTGGTGATGAATGCACAAATATATGATGATACTGTGAATCACTGTACATTTTGGGTGATTATGGTGTATATGAATATATCTCTGTAAAATTGCATTTAAAAATTAGTACAATTAGTCCCCAATTATTTCACTACATTTTACTGTTATCTATGCTCTTGAGATTATTTTTGTCTATTGTATCATTAAAGTAGAAATACCAAATAGTTTACTCTACTGTACATCTTCCAAATTCTGCATAATGTGATGTACTGGTATCTTGACATCAACCATGTTGAGTATTTATACCACAGAAATAAGCAAATTCTACAAATCAGAGGCACCTCCCTCCAGTGAGCTGTCAAACATTTACCAGCAGACCACTGTATGTACTACTTCCTTCTACACTCTCTTTGATGCTTAGCCAATGGTTTCCAACTTTTTAAAACTTAAAAAATAAATTTTTTTGCTCAGACATGCATCACACTCCCTCCTGGGACTACCAGGACTTTGCAGAATTCCTATTAATCTATTTGTAATTCCACCCATATTTTTACCACTCATCAAAGTATAATGGAGTCTAAAAAAGAGTGACATAATCAAAAAGGATAACTTCATAACTGCACTACTTTATACTTACATTCTAAAATGATGAACAAGTGGATGAAATCAATAGATTATGACAAGGTTCTATATCTTACTTGTGGTTGGTGTACATAACTGCAAAAACTTATCAAATGACACACTTTACATGGATGCAGTTTATTGTAGTAAAGTATTCCACTATAAAGCTGGTAAGTAAAAAATAAATCAAAATGCACACAAATTAATCAGATACTTAATGATATGTAATTAGGTATAAATGAAAAAGTTATTCAAATGATACAATTTTTAGAGTAAAACCAAACTTCTAACTTCCCTCTTTTCATTTCATTGGCTCTTCGTATCTAGTCAATGTCAATTCTTTTCCCCAGTTACTGTGTACTGATATAATCTTATTTCATAACTCTCCCTCACCCCATCCTATTGTTATCCATCCCCTCCCACCCTCTTCCAACAACCTCTGGGAGTTATGGGGATAATTTTACCACATAAACTTCCTAAAAAACCTAAGTGCCATGGGCACACTGAACTCCAAACAAGTCGTATCATATTAGGGAAATAAAAGGATAGTCTCCTCATTCTAGCTTCAATGTTTCTGTTTCCTCTGCCTATAATTTACTTGTAGTATTTATCACACTGCTCTGTAATAATTGACATTTTTCTTCGTTTTTCTCTTAGGCTCATAAACTCTTTGTAGGTAAGTACATGTCTGTGGCCTCAGAGCCCTATAACATAGGTTCCCAAGTGTTCAGTCAATATTCTTCCCCTTCATCTTTAATTATCAAAATTTCAACCAATCCACAAAGATGATGCTATTAATAAGATCATTCAATATCCAGCTTTACAATAATGTACCTGGAAGAACTGAGTGTGGAGACAGGAATGGATGCAGGTGGCTTAAAGTACAACCACTGATGAATGGAAGGGGGAACTATGGAGTATACAAAAACCGTATGTATGTGTGACTACTGAGCAGCCACAAGAAGGAATGAAGTTGTGAGGCATGCAGCTAGGTGTATGAACTTTAAGAATCGTTTGTTGAATGAAATATCAGAAACAAAAAGACAAATATTATCATGGTCAATCAGGTTGGGGCCTATTGTAAAGGGTCCTACACTGTAAGCTCTTACAGCAGTCACATACATCAGGAGTTGTAACTGTTATTTCTAAATACTGAGATAATGAGCTGTTTGTATATAACCTGGAAATTTCCAGGAACTTGGGGTATTTATGTGACACCTGAGATTCAGTTAGAGGTCTGAAGCTATGAAAGTCAGCAATATCCCATACAGGAACTGCTGAAAATGGGATCAGACTTCAAGTAGAGATATGAATAAAGCTGATCTAGATAGGACTAAGGTAGAGCAGAATACAGGGAAAGGATGATATTCCTCTGTTTTTTTTTTTTGAAAATAATATCTTTTATTTAACTCAATATATCAAAATATCATTTCAAAATATAACCAATACAAAAAATAAATCTCAGGACATGAGATTTTGTTGGTTTGTCCAGAGTGATGCCCTGATGAATCCCACAGTGATTCGATCAGTGAGTGGAAAAGTATTTGCAAAGCCCCCTTCGGGGAATGGTGAGAACGGGGAGAAATTCAACTTCCCCAAGTCGAATTCTTGATATTCTCACAAGAAGTGTGGACAACCAAAGTTATAGGCTGAGCCCCCAGTCTTGGGGTTTGTTCATATGAAACTTAACCCCATAAAGGATAGGTCAAGTCTACTTAAAATCTAGGCATAAGAGTCACGCCCAAGAGAACCTCTTTTGTTGCTCAGATGTGGCCTCTCTCTCCAGCCAACATGATGAGCAGTCTCACCATCCTCCCCCTATCTGCGTGGGACATGACTCCCAGGGATGTGTACCTTCCTGGCAACGTGGGACAGAGATCCTGGAATGAGCTGAGACTCAGCATCAAGGGACTGAAAAAAAACCCTAGAATGAGCTGAGAATTAACATCAAGGGATTGAGAGAACCTTCTAGACCAAAAGGGGGAAGAGTGAAATGAGAATAAGCGTCAATGGCTGAGAGATTCCAAACAGAGTCGAGAGGTTATCCTGGAGGTTACTCTTACACATAAAGTAGATATCACCTTGTTGTTCAAGATGTAGCAGAGAGGCTGGAGGGAACTGCCTGAAAATGCAGAGCTGTGTTCCAGTAGCCATGTTTCTTGATGATGACTGAACAATGATATAGCTTTCACAAATGTGACTCTGTGATTGTGAAAACCTTGTGCCTGATGCTACTTTTATGTACCATATCAACAGACTAGTAGAACATATGGAATAAAAATAAATAATAGGGGGAACAAATGTTAAAATAAATTTAGTTTGAAATGCTAGTGATAAATGAAAGCGAGGGGCAAGGAGTATGATATGTATAATCTTTTTTTTTTCTGTTATCATTTTATTCCTTTTTCTGTTGTCTTTTAATTTCTTTTTCTGAATTAATGCAAATGTTCTAAGAAATGATGAATATGCAACTATGTGATAATATTAAGAATTACTGATTGTATATGTAGAATGGAATGATATATTAATGTTCTTTTGTTAAGTTTTTTAATTAATAAAAAGTTAAAAAAAAGAATTACTGATTATATATGTAGAATGGAATGATATGTTAAAAAATAAAATAAAATAAAATAAATAAAATTAAAAAAGAAAAAATATATATAACCAATACAAAAAATATTAATGAAGTATTTACTTTTTTTCCTATGAAGTCTTTTTTTAATTTAAACATAACCACATGCAAACACAAACATTCTTACCAAATGATCATTCCATTCTTGATATATAATCAATAACTCAGAATATCATCACATAGTTGCATATTCATCATCATGATCATTTCTTAGAACATTCGCATCAATTCAGAAAAAGAAATAAAAGAAAACACAAAAAAACTCAGACATACCATACCCCTTACTCTTGCATTGATTACTAGTATTTCAATCTACTAAATTTATTTTAACATTTGTTCCCACTATTATTTATTTTTAATCCATATGTTTTACTCATCTGTCGATAAGGTAGATAAAAGGAGCATCAGACACAAGGTTTTCACAATCACACAGTCATTACACAATCATCTTCAAGAAACATGGCTACTGGAACACAGCTCTACATTTTCAGGCAATTCCCTCCAGCCTCACCATTACACCTTAACTAAAAAGGTTGATATTGCCAACATTTTAAAACTTCTGTATGAGACCATAAGGGAGAGATGTTTATGTGGTACAAAATTTATATTTTGGGTAGTGCATTACCTAATTGAAATTGTATGAACAGTTTAGTTGAACAAAATAAGCACATGGAATCTTGAATTGGGTGTGAGATTTTGTTGTCTGTCCAGGTTAGCGTGATGACCTGATATATCCCAGAGTAATTTAGGCAGTGAATAAAGAAGTATTTGCAAAGGCCCCTTGGGGTACTGGGGAGAAAGGAGGAAATATTCAACTTCCTCATTTGGAGAATTTCTGATATTCTCACAAGAGTGGGGACAACCAAATCAATAGGCCAAGCCCTCGATCTTGGGGTTTGCCCCTAAGAAATTTATTCCAGCAAAGGATAGTCTACTTAAAATTGGCACAAGAGTAACCCCAGAGTACCTCTTTTGTTGCTCAGCTGTGACCTCTCTCTCTAAGCCAACTCAGCAGGTGAACTCGTTATCCTCCCCCTACTTGGGACATGACTCCCAGGGATGTAAATCTCCCTGACAACATGGGACAGAACTCCTGGGATGAGCCAGGACTCGGCATCAAGGAACAGAGAAAGCCTTCTTGACCAAAAGGGGGAAGAGAGAAATGAGACAAAATAATGTTTCAGTGGCTGAGAGATTTCAAACAGAGTCGAGACATTATCCTGGAGGTTGTTCTTATGTATTTATATATATATAGATATCCATTTTTAGTTTTTGTGTAGTAGTGTGGTTGGAAGGATGTACCTGAAACTGCTGTGCTGTGTTCCAGTAGCCTTGATTCTTGAAGTTGATTGTATAAAGATATAACTTTTACAATGTGACTGTGGGATTGTGAAAACCTTGTGTCTGATGGTCCTTTTATCCAGGGTATGGACAGAGCAGTAAAAAAACATGAATAAAAAATAATTAAATAATAGGGGGATAAGAGGTAAAATAAATTGGATAGATGGAAATAGAAGTGGTCAATGAGAGGAAGCGGTAAGGGGTATGGCATGTATAAGTATTATTTTTTCTATGCATGAGTTTTTTATTTTTCTTTTTCTGGAGTGATGCAAATGTTCTAAAAAATGATCATCGTGATAAATACACACCATGTGATAAGATTGTGACTCAATGTTTGTACACCATGCATAGAACGTATGTGTATGAAGATTTGTCAATAAAAATAAAAAGATCCAACTTAAATACTAGTTATTCCTTGAAGTTGTTCCTAAAGCCCTGACTTGGATGATTATAGAGTATAACTTGCCTACCACTGCTAGAACCTGTCATACATTTTTTCATCTTAGTGAGGCAGTATAGTGTAATATTTAAATGTGCAGGCTTTGGAGTCAGACCTGAGATCAAACTAGGTTCTACAATTTACCTTAGATCTTAGGCAAATCACTAAATCTCTTCAACAGCAACACAGTTAATAGTATCTGCAAGGAACTGTGAACTGTTCAAAGAGCTTAACATGAATTTAATCTTTATAGCAACCTTAAGAGGGAGGGACAGAGAGGTTAAAACAATTTGCCAAAGTCGCACAGCTGATAAGTAGCAGAGCTACTTCAAACCTCCCAAGTCTAGCTCCAGGGTCCACACTCTTAACCTCTATATTATACTGTACTATAGTAATAACATACTATACTATATTGCTTCTCAGTAAGCCTTATTTCTTCATTTGTCTAATGGCGATATCAACTACCTAAAAAGTATAAAAAGTACATCAGACATAGCAAGAGCTCAAAAAGTCGTTTTGCTGTAGTCATTTTCTACACATGCATGTTCCTTCAAGACACAGCCTTTCTTATCCCTGCATTTGTCTTACAGTACCTAGCATAGAGTATAATACATAGTAGGCCCAAAATAAATACTTCCTCAGAGAAGTGCTGGGCACCTAGAAATCCAAACATAAACGAAAAAGACAAAATTGTACAAGGCAGAACTTGAACAGTATTATCATAAAGATGTAAGTGTTTAGTGCAATTGAAAAAGAATGATCTTTGTCCTACCGCCTGAAGAATTGGGAACGATGTCTAAGATCTAGCTAGGGCCTGTAGGGGAGTAAGTGGACTTTACATACCTCCTTCCCTAAGCAGTAATTATAAATAGGGCAAAATACAAGTCCAAGAAACAATCTTTCATGGTGACATCAGGATAATCCTTAACTGCAACATAAAGTTCTGAAGACGGTGCAGTGGCAGCGAGGGCAACCGAGCGTGGGGACACGCGATCCGGTGGCCCTGGAGCCTGGCGGCAGGGCAGCAGCGGCCTGGCATCAGTGCACCAGCCAAGATCCGCAGAACCCGACGGCTGCGGCCTCGGTAAGACATCTTTACCTAGAGCTGTACACCCAGAGCATCCTGGAGTCCACCATGAACGGACAGCTGCACCTACGTGGGAAGCTAATTATCAAAGCTCAACTTGGGGAAGATACCCAGTGAATTCCCATTCATGACAAAGATATTACGTACGATGAATTAGTGCTAATGATACAATGAGTTTTCAGAGGAAATCTGAGAAATGATGACGTTACAGTGACGTATAAAGATGAAGATGGGGATCTTATCACAATTTTTGATAGTTCTGACTTTCTTTTGCAATTCAGTGCGGCAGGATATGAAACTGACGTTGTTTGTTAACAGTCAACCAAGGTCCTTTGAATCAAGCCCCAGTTTGAAATAACTCTATTGAGAACTGACAGAACTCCAAAATAAAATTAATTGCTTATTGGATAGCCTGGAACCACTTGGGGGACCAAGGCCTTCCATCAACATTCCTCAAAATGATACTGTTGATGGCAGGGAAGGAGGGCCTGCTCTTCTAATTCTTCCGGGAAGTAGTCTACTCAAGCTATGGATGCAAGTATGTCAACCTTTGATCCCTTATAAAAACAACATGAAATCAATAAAAATGTCAGGTCTGCTTTTGGCTTAACAGGTGATCAGGTTTCAGGGCCACCCAGTGCTCCGGCAGAAGACGGTTCAGAACCGCCTGACGGCACTGCTTCCTCTTCCTCAGCAGCTCACCCTCCAAGAGCTCAGCCACGGCAGCCACCGCACAGAGGGGCTCAGACACAGCAGTCAGACTGAAGGTCAGACGTACCAACGACAGACCAGCTGTGGTGCTCAGCAGCCACAACAGCACGGTATCCGGTATTCAGGCTATGTCAGCAGACTAGACCCCAACCACTGCAGCAGTTCCAGGGATATGGCCAGCAATAACTTCCCAGGCACCAGCTCCTGCCTTTTCTGGTCAGCCTCAGCAACTGCCTGCTCAACCACCACAGCAGTACGAGGCAAGCAATTATCCTCCGCCAACTCACACCACCCAAACTTCTCAGCCTACTAATTACACCGTGGCCCCTATTTCACAACCTGGAATGGCTCCAAGTGAATCCCAGGCCTATCAACCAAGGCCAGTTTTACTTCACCTCCTATAAGCACCACGACCCCTCCTCCAAGTGGGCCTAACTATTATGCACACAACCAGTCTCCCTTTGGTCAGGGCTATCCCCAGCCTGGACCACCATTATCAACAAGGAGACTCAGCTACACTGATGAATGCAGCTACTAGCTATCTGCCTTCCAAAAGACTCCAATACTCTATTTTTTATTCTAATTTCTATTAAAGTTCAAAAATTTAAAAAAAACAGCATTTTAAAAATCAATATCACTGTTTCTGTTAAATGAAAGAGTAATTTGCTGCAACGTGAAAAAAGACCAATATGAAATTTTTTTCCTTTCCTGCTTTAAATTTTAGCCGCTTCCTAGTTATTTTATTTTTGAACACTACTTTTAAATGTTGTGCAAAGTGATTGACAGTCTAGCTTGCCTCGTCCAGAGGATATTAAAATGTAAGGTTAATGTCTAGCCATCTTATTTGGCTTTTTACTATTAACATAATGTACTAAAGTAGGTCCCTTTAAGAAGACCACTAGATATTATGTACTAAATGTAACACTGACAGACTAATAAAGATGACTGAAGCCCCCCTCTAAAGAAAAAAAGAAATAGGCCTGAAGCCAGAAAAATTAGGCTCTACAGATGCAGTTGGGTACATAAAACAAAAAGGAGCGACCTCCTCTAATGACTAAATAATTATGGCACTAATGCTAAAACCATTTGGCATACGATCTAGGAGACCAAGATAGAGTAAGGCTTAAGCCCTAAATTTCAAGATCCCTAATGCCACCGATACTGGGCGGTACACAGCCGACCATTCCAAGGTCTGACCTTAATGCTAAACGCCGGGTACTTAACTTCCAACTCTGAACTCAGCGATGGGCCAGGGGGTGCGCCCCGCTGAGGCCGGCTGCACTAGGAGGGTTGCGACAAGGTGAAAGCTGCAGAACCATCCCTGTGGCGCCTACTGCTGCCTTCCCGGGCGCCCCCAGAACCGAGTCTCTCCGGAACCCGCGGGGAAACGAGGCCCCGCTGTGCACCGTCTGAACCAACAAGAACCCCAGCCGTCACCCACACTGCGGTCACTGCTCCCCGGCCTCCTCGGGAGGAACCGGGCCGTGACGACCCCGCTTCGCGCCCTGCACGGAACAGAGCCGGCATCAGATGGGAACTAAGATCAGAGGGCGGACTAAGGCCGCAGGCGCCGAAAGGAGGGGTCATCGGGCCGTCAGAGCGGCTCCGGGTCTCACATCAAGGCCCCGGGGATGGGCCCAGCCCCGCGGTGGGGGAGCCGGAGGACCCATGAGAAACGGGATTCAAGGAAGGTGGGCGACCTTTACCTGCCGCTTGTTCATCCGCCGCACATCATCCAAAAAGTCGAGCGACAGCATGGCGGAGCCGGCGGGCAGAACGCCGAGGCAGAGAGTGCAGCGAACCAGGCGGGCGGCACCGCGGCCTCGCGAGGGCAGCGAACACTGGCCGGGCCCGAGGCGCCCGCACTTCCGCTTCCGGGGCCTGCGCGGATGGCACCCCGCCCCTTCCCGGCGGCCCGGCGACAAAGAACCGCGAGACGCTCCCCGTCGCGCTTCCCAGCCTGGCCTGGGTGGCGGCGCCCAGCGGAGACCTCGGAGCCTGCCCCTCGCGCAGTTCGGCCGCCCCTCAGGGACGCGGGGCCGGCGGTCCCACGCCCGGCTGCTGGGCGACCTCCGGGAGGCGGGCCCTCGCTAGGCCCCGCCAATGGGCAGCCGGCCGTGCAGCCTGCGCGCGCGGAGGCGGCGCCTGAGTGGCTGGCGCGGTGCTGCGCGCGGGGCGGGGCGGCGCTGGGCGGGCCCGGGTGGCGCCCTCTCGGGCCGGGCCGCGGCGCCTCAGCGCTGAACGTGCTGGTTTCAAGAGGTGATTTTCGCGCGAGGGTGACGGTCTGTTGGATTTGCCAGGGCCCTGGCTGAACCTCCGGGCGGCTGCGGTCGTGCTGGAGAGAAAACTAGAGCAATGAGAAAGCAGCCGAGCGGGGCGGGCCGTGGAAGCGTCGCCCCGCCGCCCTGGCCCTGCGACCGGCCCCGGCACGCGGGACCTGTGGTGGGCGTGAGGCGGCGAGTGGAGTCTTGTCGCCCTGCTCGTGGCATGGCTCCAAGGGTTTCTTCTGGAATCCAACTTCTCCCGGCTTAGGGCGGGCAAGGGGGCCTGCTCGGGCCCCTGGGGTCAGATGACGCGGAAAACCCGTTAGCCTAGAAAGGGGCGGGCGGAGTCCGCTTGGGGACATGACCCCCAGTTGTGGAATGGCGGGTCCGTGGCGAGCCGGGACCGCCTCCGCGGGGCACGGGAGGCCAGGGGGTTTCTCCACGAACGCCTTGGCGGGTCGGGAGACGCGCGCCCGCCGCCCTCGGCCCCGCGCCGGTGCGCGCTGAGGAGCAGGCGCGAGCGCAGCGCTGTGGACGGTGCATGGAAGCTGGCGGGAGTGAGGAAGACTGCGGGCTCGGGGCAGGATGAAGTCAGAGCCCTCGCGCGCAGCCCGCGGCCACCGCGAAGGCTGCAGCCACGTTGCAAAGTGGTCTGGCGGGCCCTCAGAGGTTAGACACCGAGCTCCCACGGTCTCCAGCAGTTGTGCACCTACGTGTGTGCCCAAGAGAAACGAAGACGTGCGTCCACCCAAACACGTGTACGCAGGAGTTCATAGCACCATTATTCACAGTGGCTGAGAGGTGCCGGCAGCCCCGATGTCCTGCAGCTGATGAATGGTAATAAAATATGACATGTCCACACGATGGGCTATTAGTTGGCAAAAAAAAAGAATTGATATATGCTACAACACGGATGACCCTTGAAAACAGGATGAATTGTATGGTTTGAGAATGAGATTTCAGTCAAGCTGCCATAGCAAAGAATAAAACATGAATCCCCTGCGTCGTGCTCACTGTCAGAATTCCCAGTGCCGAGCACACAGCTTGGCACAAATTAGGTCTCTAATGAATATTTGTTGCGTTAAAACAAATGTATAAACCAACTGTTGCCATTGGGCACCCCATACTTACTGATTAAAAGGCAAATCCTGATTTCCCCGAATTGGGACGGCCTGCGGGGGAAAAACCCATGTGAGCCCAGGAGGGGAGGGCCCCAGTCCTGCGCTGCTCCGCAGCCCCCTTACTGTGCTGGACGCCCAGCAGGCTCTCCAGCGGCGGGTAATAAACATTGAATGTGAGTTTTCATCCGCATTCCGACCCTAGAGCCCCGACCTGAGCTTGCCCACGCTGAATTTGAATTGGAAGGTGCAGCAGTCATTTAAACGGCAGCCCCTGTCCACCTCCTTGTACTGTGGAAAGAGCCCTGGGACAGGTACGAAGTCCGGGGGGCTTCAGCGGGGGTGGGAGGGTCCATTTAGCCAAGAGCTTTGTCCTTAGCTCGCACCTCCCACAAGGGTCCACTAAGTAATTTGTTTGATGCGTAGTATATAAATGGACAATTTAAACAAAGATGTAGAAATTTTAAAACATGTATATTTATAAACATATAAATGTATTTTTATATAATGTATATATATTTATAATATACAAATGTATTTATATATAATGTGTGTGTATATATATATATATAATGTCTGTGTGTGTATATAAAGCACTTCTTTCAGTTCTCTAGGGGTGTCTGTCTTCTCCCTATCACTCAAACTTTTTTTAAAGCTTTATGTAAGTATTTTTTAAAACATTTTATCTTGTGAAATATAGCATTTATACAAAAAAGCAATACATTTAAAAGTACATTATAAAAGTAGTTATAGAACAGATTTCAGAGTTTGGTATGGGTTACAGTTCCACAATTTTAATTTTTTTCTTCTACCTGCTCTAAGATACTGGAGACTAAAAGAAATATCAATATAATGATTGAACAGTCATACTTGTTAAGTCCTACCTTCTCCTTATAACTGGGCTATGCCCATTCTAACTTTTTCATGTTGGAAAGGGCTGTCAATAATATGGGATAGGTGATAAATCTCAGACTGATTTGGGCAGAGATTAAGAAGTATTTGTAAAGTCCCTTTGGGGGAATGGGGAAAAAGAAGGAAATACTCAACTTTCCCATTTGGAGAATTTCTGATATTCTCACAAGCAGTGGGGACAACCAAATCAGTAGGCTGAGCCCTCAATCTTGGGTTCGCCTCTATGAAACTTATTCCTGCAAAGGATAGACTAAGCCTACTTAAAATTAGGCCAAAGAGTCACCCTCAGAGAACTTCTGTTGCTCAGATGTGGCCACTCTAAGCTGACTCAGCAGGTGAACTCACTGCCCTCCCTCCTACAGGGGACGGGACACCCAGGGGTGTAAATCTCCCTGACAATGTGGGGCAGAAATCCCAGGATGGGATCCCAGAAATCCCTGGCATCAAGGGATTGAGAAAACCTTGACCAAAAGGGGGAAGGGAGAAATGAGACAAAATAGAGGTTCAGTGGCTGAGAGATTTCAAACAGAGTTGAGAGGCTTTCCTGGAGGTTATTCTTATGCATTATATTGATAGCCCTTTTTAGTTTATGGTGTATTGGAATGGCTGGAGGGCAGTACCTGAAACTGTTGTGCTATATTCCAGTAGCCTACGTTCTTGAAGACAATTGTGTAAAGATTTAACGTTTACTGTGTGATTGTGAGAATCTGTATTTCATGCTCCTTGTATCCAGGGTGTGGACAGATGAGTAAAAATTATGGTAAAAATAAATAAGTAAATAATAGGGAGGGACAAAGGGTAAAATAAATTGGGTAGATGGAACACTAGTGGTCAATGAGAAGGAGGGGTAAGGTGTATGGTATGTATGTGTTTTTTCTTTTATTTCTTTTTATGGAGTGATGCAAATGTTCTAAAAAATGATCATGGTAATGAATACACAACTATGTAATACTGTGAAAACTGTGCACCATGTATAGAAAGTATGTGTATGAAGAGTTCTCAATAAAAAAATTTTTTTAATAAAAATAATAATATGGGATAGGAGGATAGAACTAGTTATGTTCTGAAGAGGCTGGCCCCTCTGGGTTTCAGGACTTATCTGGCCTAGGAACCATCTGGAAGTTGTAGATTTCTGGAAAGTTACCCTAGTTCATGAAACCTTTGTAGAATCTCAGATAGAGCCCTAGGTGTTATTTAGAGTTAACAGGATGGTTTTGATCAGGGGTTGGCAAACCCTGGTAAATAGCAATATCCAGCTAAAGCTTGCATAAGACTAGCTTCCAGAATAACCTCTACTCTGTTTGAATTCTCTTGGCCACTGATCCCTTATTTTATTCCATTTCTTTTCCCCCTTCTCAAACTTTTTGAAAGAGCAATTTACTCTTTGGATTCCCCCCCCCCATCTTCTTTGCCTTCCTCAGTTCACTGAAAGCTGATTTCTGCTTCCACCCACTGCTAAAAGCCATGAAAAAGCTGCTTGAATCTCTATGGGTCTGTTTGGTCACCGTTTCCAGTTTGCCTCCTGCCTCTCTGGCTGAATTTATATCAGTCTCCTTAATGGACTCTTTAGCTTACTCTTTTGTGTGTGTGTGTGTGTGTGTGTGTGTGGCCAAGTTAAGCATTTTTTTTCCTGCTCTGTAACTATTGTTTTGTTTTGTTTTTTCTCTCCTTTTTTTAATTGAGATTTCTTCACACCCCATACAGTCCATCCAAAGTACACAATCAATAGCTCATAATATCATCACCCAGTTGTGTATTCTTCACCATGATCATTTTTAGAATTTTTGCATCACTCCAGAAAAAGAAATAAAAAGACAAAAACCCATACATCCCATACCCCTACCCCTCTCCCTCATTGTCCACTAGTGTTGCAATCTACTCCATTTTTTACCCCCATCCCCCCAATTAGTTACTTATTTTTTGTCCTTATTTGTTTACTCATTTGGCCATACCCTGGATGAAAGAAGCGTCAGCCACAAGGTTTTCACAATCACAAGGTCACATTGTAAAAGGTCTATAGTTACACAATTGTCTTCAAGAATCAAGGCTAATGCAGTCTATGTCAGAGGCGCCACTGGGGAGAGGCAGCCGCCCAGGAGGCTCCCCCACCACCCGGGACTGGGTCCTGGGGAAGGAGGAGAAGACTGCAAACAGCCCCAGACACTGCCCCCAGGAACGGGAGACCCGGAAGATCATGAAGCTCATTAAGAGCCTGGAGGTGCCCGTGGGTGGGCCCACGTCCGCCCCGTGTCCTGGCTTCAGGACATCCCTGCACAGCCTGGCTGGACTAGGAGAACCAGGCACCTGCCAACTCCTGCCTTCTGAACCTCAGGCCACACACCTGATTTCATTTGTCATTTCCCCAACGACCAGATTTCACGAGTGGCAAAAATGTTAGCAGATGAGTTTGGAACTGCATCTAACATTAAGTCATGAGTAAACCACCTTTCAGATGTGGGAGCCATTATTGCTGTACAACAAAGACTTAAACTTTAAAACAAAGTGCCTCCAGATGGTCTTTGTTTACTGTGGGACAATTGTAATGGAAGAAGGTAAGGAAAAGAAAGTCAACATTGACTTTGAGCCTTTCAAACCAATTAATACGTCAGTCTTTGTGTGACACCAAATTCCATATGAAGGCTCTTACAGCACCACTTTCAGATGAGAGCAAGTTTGGCTTCATTGTAATAGATGTAGTGGTATATGTTGGGGCACACTCCAAGGAAGCACAAGAGAAGTCTGCAAAATGTTACTGTGGATCTCCCAGAGAAACACGGTAAAGGAGGCCAGTCTGCCTTGCGTTTTGCCCATTTATGAATGGGAAAACAACATAGCTATGCGCAGAAAGTAGCTGAGACTGATGTACAGCTGTTTATTTCTGGGAACAAAGTGAGCATGGATGGTCTAGTTTTAGCTGGATCAGCAGACTTTACAACTGAACACTGAACTAAATCAATCTATGTTTGATCAGAGGTTGCAATCAAAAGTTTTAAAATTAGTTATCTCCCATGGTGGTGAAAATGGATTCAACCAAGCTATTGAGTTATCCACTGAAGTTCTCTCCAATGTGAAATTTACTCACGAGAAGAAAATAATAGGATGGTATTTTGATGAGATCAGCAGGACACGGGCAGGTACTGTTTTGGAGTTGGAGATACACTAAAGTCTTTGGAAAGGGAGCTGTGAAAGTCCAGATTTCATAGGCTATGAAAATCTGGATATAATGAGATATGTTCTTCATTGCCAAGGCACAGAAGAAGAGAAAATTCTCTGTCTAACTCTGGAACAAGAAAAGGATGAATGTCATTTCACAGATAAAAAAAACAAGATCATGAGCTGGTTGAGCGCTTGCCCTGCTGGAATGGTTTGCTAACAACTATTTAAAAATTCAGAGCTCCACTGGAAATTGTCACAGGTAAATCACAAGAAGGATCACAGCTTGTGAAAGGACTTGGTGGAATTGGAGGTGTCCTCTGATACCGAGCAGACTTCTAGGGATTGGATAC
>PVIY010048448.1:0-17280 GCA_004026745.1 Myrmecophaga tridactyla
CTCAATTCATTGATTTGGTTTTTGATGAGGTTTTCCATGTCTGTTCATATATCCTGAATTAATTGTTTCAGCTCCTATATGTCATTTGAATTGTTGGTTTGTTCCTTTGACTGGGCCATATCTTGAATTTTCCTAGTGTGATTTGTTATTTTTTGCTGGCTTCTAGGCATTTAATTACCTTAGTTTATTCTGGAGAATGCTTTCACTTCTTTTACCTAGGGTTTTCTTGCTGGATGAATTTGTTGTCTCTCTGTTTTTTGACATTCAGTTCAGCTTTTTCTGGACCTCTAGCTTAGGTTTTGTTTAACTGAGGAGAATTTTTCAGTTCTTGTTTCTTGCTCTGCTTGTATGGTGCCTTTTCCCCCCACCCTGAGAAGGGTCTACGTAGGTATTATAGACCCCAGCTGGATTTTCCCAGACCAAACTAGCCTCCTATCAGGAGGAAAGAGTCACCTGCATCAGTTTTCCCTGAGAGTGAGACCCAGCATGTTGACAGACATTCCTGTGAAGTCTCTGGGCTCTGTTTTTTTTATCCTGCCCAGTATGTGGTGCTTGTCTGCCTGCAGGTCCCACCACCATAAGATGATGCAGTACCTTTAACTTTGGCAGACTATCCCCGCTGGGGGTGTGGTGGAGACAGAGGGGAGGTTGTAGGCTGGTTTTAATGGCTTCAAATTACCAAGCCCTGGTGTCTGAATTCCTTGAGGGAAGGATTCCACCTGAGTTGGGCTTAACCACTCCCCTAGGGAAGGCACAGTCTCCAGACAAGCCCTCAAACAAGCTCGTTTCTGCCTATGCCTGGGGCAGTTGGAGACTGTGAAGTCCTGCCACTGTATCCAAAGGAAGTCAAGCCTTTGTAGAAACACAGCCACAAAAACCTCTGCTTCCTTTTTTTATTCTTTTTCTGTAAGCCCTGCCCACTTGGCACCGGGACAAAAATGAGCGACCTCCACTTTGACCAGGCTCACCTGAGCTGGGGGCCTATTTTTAGGAGTCAGAATTTGTGACTTAATTCCACAATTGGTGTTTGGTTGGGCTCAGCCCCTGCTGCTGGTAAAGTCTCTTTCCTTTCCCCTCTGGGAAGCAGCCTGTGGGGGAGGGGTGCCAGCTGCCTCAGCTTGGGGAACTCATGGTTCTGGCGGGAGGCTCGCAGCCAGTCCAGCTTGTCCAGACTGGGGTACACTGTGTGTCTGGTCACTGATGTGGCCCCAGGAGCTGTTCTGTATCGTTTCTGGTTATTTAGTAGTTGTTCTGGAGGATGAACTAAAGCACGCACATTGCTAAGCCACCATCTTGGACCGGAAGTCCAACCCTAACTTTTATACCAACCCAATATAATTTCTTTCCGAAACTGAGTAATGAACTTTGTCCACACACATCCATACATATTTTTACCAAAAAACATCATTGTCCAAAAAATCTCTTCTAATTCTAGCTGAAAAAAGTCTGTGAATGGGTTTTTAGAACTGAGTGACATACAGGGTCCTTTCATTTTGATGTATATCTTGCGTGAACACTAGCATTTTCACAGAAAAATCAACAATTGTTATGCAAAGCATTTGCCTAATACTGTTTGGAAGGCTAAGAGACTTAATGGATCCATTCACTTCCATGCACCTTCTGGACTGAAAGTAGTTTCTTCAGAGAACACTATGCTTAACCTAAACCTAACCTAAATGTAACACTAGCACTACCCTTAAACCTACAACAACCTCAAACTAACAACAATCCCTACTAACCTGAAGCTTCACACCAATCTTAATCCCACCCTAAGCATAATCCAAATCCTAACCCTAGCCTCAGCCTAACTCTATTCCACATTCTAACACTAATGTTATCCCTATATTAACCCTAAACCTCACCCTGAGCCTAACACTAACATTAACATATTCTGTTTCAAAAACTGAGTAATAATAATACCTCCACATATTTCCATGTATTTTTAATGGAAAACAGCATTGCAAAGTAATGTTTCCTAGTAAAATATGAGAAGTTTGTAAATGTGTTTTCAGAGCTCATTGATTTACTACCTCTATTCACTTTCAAGCAATTCTGTCAGTGAAAAACAGCATTTCTTCAGAGTACTAAAGTATAGCTATGTGAACCATTACCTAAACCTGTTTTGAAAACTTAGAATGGTCTTGGTCCCATTAACTGGCCTAAGACTTTTTACTAAAACTGCAATATTTCAGAGAATGCTTACTTTAAACTTAACTTAAACATAACACTAATGCAATCACAAATAAAAACACAAACCGAAACCCTAAAAGACCAATACAAGCACAAAACCCTACTTCCAAATGAAGACCCAAAATCAACCCTGGCCTAACTTCAAACTAGACCCTCAACCTAACTCTAACCCTAAACTTAACCCTAACCCTAACCGTAGCTCCAACTCTAACCACAACCCTAACCCTAACTCTAAACCTAACCCCAACCCCAACACCAACCCTAAACCTAACCCTATATTTATACCAGTCCTATACCCAACAGCAACCCTAAATCTAACCCTAACCCCAACACTAACCCTAACCCTAAACCTAACTCTACACCTAACCCTAACACAGAGCCTAGCCTTAATATAATTTGTTTCAGAAACTGAGTAATTTGTCCACACACATACATACATATTTTTTAGTGTAAAATATCAATGTCCAACAGATCTCACCTAATTCTAGCTGAAAAAAGTATGTGAGGGGGTTTTGAGAACTGAGTGACATATAGGCTCCATTCATTTTGATGTGTGTCTTGCGTGAACACTAGCATTTTCACAGAAAACTCAACAATTGCCCTGCAAATCCCTTAATAACACTGTTTTGAAGGCTAAGAGACCTAATGGATCCATTCACTTCCATGTACTTTCTGGACTGAAAGTACTTTCTTCAGAGAACACTATCCTAAATGTAGACCTAACCAAAACCTAACACTAACACCACCTCTCAACTTACAACAACCTCAAAACCAACAACAATCCCAAACCCTAAGCATAACGCTGAGCCTAACACTAACATTTACATACTCTGTTTCAAAAACGAGTAATAATACCTCCACACATTTCCATGCATTTTTACTGGAAAACAGCATTGCAAAGTAATGTTTCCTAGTAAAACATGAGAAGAGTTTGTTAATGTGTTTTGAGAACTCATTGACTTACCACCTCCATTCATTTTCAAGCAATTTTGTCACTGAAGAACAGCATTTCTGCAGAGCACTCAAGTACAGCTATGCGAACCATTAACTAAACCTACTTTGAAAACTTAGAATGGTTCCAGTTCCATTAACTGGCATAAGATTTTTTATTAACCTGCAGTATTTCATAGAACCCTCACTTTAAACTTAACTTAAACATAACACTAACGCAACCACAAACATAATCACAAACTGAAACCACAAAGTAACAATACCAGCACAAATCCCTATCTCCAAATGCAGTCCCAAAATCAAACCCAAGCCTAACTTCAAGGCCAGCCCTTACTATTACCCTAACCCTAAATCTAACCCAAACACTAACCCTAACCCTATCCCGAACCCTAACCCCTATCATAACCCTAAACCTAACCCCAACCCTAACACCAAGCCTAAACCCAACCCTAACTTTTATACCAACACTATACCCAACCACAACCCTAAAACTAACCCTATCCCCAACCCTAACCTTAACCCTAACCTTAACCCTAGCCCGAAACCTAACCCCAACCCTAACCCTAACCCCAACTCTAAACCTAACCCCAACCCCAACACCAACCCTAAACACAACCTTAACTTTTATACCAACCCTACACCCAACTGCAACACTAAAGCTAACCCTAACTCAATTAAAACAAGTCTATAGAGATGTCCAATTAAAGGCAACCAGGGAAGGATACCTTGGTTCAATAAGGGCTATGAAGTTCAGGGTCTCTGCCTCAAGTGAGAAGGCACATGGTAAAAGCAGTCACAATTTCTCTCTCATCTCAGAAAGGCACATGGTGAACATGGTCAGGGTTCCTCTGTCATCTGGAAGGGCACATGCTGAACACGCCGTCATGTGCTAGCTTCTTCTCCTGGCTTCCTGTTTCATGAAGCATCCCGGGAGGCATTTTCCTTCTTCATCTCCAAGAATCGCTGGCTCATAGACTCTCTGCTTCGTGGTGCTGCAGCATTCTCTGCTCTCTCCGAATCTCTTTCTTTCTCCAAAATGTTTCCTCTTTTATAGGACTCCAGAAAGAAATCAAGTGGAGACATGTCATCACTTAATCCAGCTTAACACCCACTCTCGATTACATCACGTTTTCAGGGAGATGATCTAATTACAGTTTCAAACATACAATACTGAATAGGGATTAGAAGAAACGGCTGCCTTTACAAAATGGGATTAGGATTAAATCATGGCTTTTCTAGGGGACACACATACTTTCAATGCAGCACAAACAGCATTTCCGCAGAAGACTCAACTACAGTTATGTGAACCATTATGTAAATCTGTTCTGAAAACTTAGAATTGTCTTTGTTTCATTAACATGTTTAAGATTTTTTACTGCAACTACAATACTTCAGAGAACCCTTACCCTAAACTTAACTTAAACATAACACTAATGCAAACACAAACACAAACACAAACCCAACCCCATAAAAACCAATACCAGCACAAATCCCAACCTCCAAACCCAGTCCCCAAATCAACCCCAAGCCTAATTTCAACCCAAACCCTCACCCCAAACATCACCCTAACCCTAACCCTAAGTGTTACCCTAACCCTAACCCTAACCGTAACCCTAAACCCTAACCCTAACCCTAACCATAACCATAACCCTAACCCTAAACCCAACCCCAACCCCAAGTGCAACCCCAACCCCAACCCCAATCCTAACCCTAACACTAACCCTAACCCTCAGCCTAGCTTTAACATAATTTGTTTCAGAAACTGAGTAACGTACTTGGTCCACACATGTCCATACATATTTTTAGTGTAAAACAGCATTGTCAAACAAATCTCTCCTAATTCTAGTGGAAAAAAGTCTGTCAATATGTTTTGAGAACTGAGTGATATACTGGCTCCATTCACTTTCATGTACATTTTTGCGTGAAAAACAGCATTTCCCCAGAACACTCAACTAGTGCAATGCAAAATGTTTACTTAAACCTGTTTTGAAAACCGAGTGAGATCATGGCTCCATTCACTTCCAGACATTCTTTAGTCAAAATCAGCATTTTCGTGGGACTCTCACTTTATGCTTGGTGAAAACTGTATGTAAATTATTTCATAAATCTGAGGGATACCATGACTCCATTCACTTTTTCAAGTGAAGAACAGCACTGTTTCAGAAAATTCTTGTTTTCTTGAAAACTGGTTTGTAAGTTCTGAAAACCTCCTCAAATACTGCCTTCATTCACTTTCATACTGTTTTCTGAGGGAAACTCACCAATTTCCAGAACCCTCCCCAATATATGATAATTCCAAATCTTACCAAAACACCAACAACCACAACCCAAACCTAACCCTATCACTAACAGTAACCCAATCTAAACCCAAACCCTAACACTCAACCTAACATAATCTAATTCTATAACTGAGTACATACTTCCTCAATTCATTTCCATGCATTTCTATAGTGTATTTGGCATTGTCAAGGAAATCCCTCCTAGTACTATGTGAAACAAGTATATAAATGTGTTTGAGAGCTGAGTGACATACTGGCTCCATTCATTTTGATGTATGTTTTGCGTGAAAAATAGCATTTTCACAGAAATCTCCACAATTGCTATGCAAAACCCTTACCAAATACTGTTTTGAACGCTTAGAGACTTAATGGGTCCATTAACTTCCGTGCACTTTTTGGACTGAAAGTACTTTCTTCAGAGAACACTAACCTTAACCTATACCTAACCTAAACCTAACACTAACACTAACACTACCCCTAAACCTAACGCTAAAACTACCCCTAAACCTACGACAACCTCAAAACCAACAACAAACCAAAACTAACCTGATGCTTCACACCGATCTTAATCCCACCCTAACCATAATCCAAATCCTAACCCTAGCCTATATCTAACCCTAACCTACAATCTAACAATAATGCCATCCCTACATTAACCCTAAACCTAACCCTGAGCTTAACTCTAACCCTAACATAATCTGTTTCAATAACCGAGTAATAATATCTCCACACATTTCCATGCATTTTTAATGGAAAACAGCATTGCAAAGTAATGCTTCCTAGGAAAATATGAGAAGAGTTTGTAAATGTGTTTTGAGATCTCATTGATATACCAGCTCCATTTACTTTCAAGCATTTTTTTCAATGAAAAACAGCATTTCTGCAGAGCACTCAACTACAACTTTGTGAACCATTACCTAAACCTGTTTTGAAAACTTAAGATTGTCTTGGTTCCATTAATTTGTATAAGATTTTTTACTAAAACCAAATGTTTTCAGAGAACCCTTACACTAAGCTTAACTTAAACCTAACACTAACCCAAACACAAGCACAAACACAAACCCAACCCCCAAAAAACCAATACCAGCACGAATCTCAACCTCCAAACCCAGTCCCCAAATCAACTCTTATCCTAACTTCAACCCAAACCCTCACCCTAACCCTAACCCCAACCCTAACCCAACCCCAACCCTAACCCCTAACCCTAACCCAACCCTAACCTTAACTCCTACCCCTTAATCCTAACCCCAAATTCTCCGTCCGCCTCCCCCATTGTCCCCCTTGTCCTGACTTGACGTGGAACATGGACCACCTGCCCGGTGCTCTGCACTGGGCAATGCTCAACCCCACGGCCATCCTCCCGGCCGCCACAAGGTGGAGCCAGAGCGCAGTTGTCTCACGGGAGGACCTGAGGCGGTAGGGGGTGAGGGTCTTGCAGGGTGAGGGTTCTGTGGGTAAGGGTCCTGTGGGATGAGGGTCCCAGGGCAGGATGGGATGAGGGTCCTGTGGGGCGAGGGTCCCGTGGTGGGAAGGATAGAGGGTCCTGCGCAGTGAGGGTCCCGGGGTGGGAGAGGGGGTTGGGGTGGTCATGAGAGTCAGTGGGGATAATACTCTGAAGGCTCGTAGGGAGATGGGGGGGTCATACAGGGCCTGGAGCCCAGGGTCATCAGGCCAGTGGTGCTAACCCTGTGTTTAGCAGATGCAGAGAATTTGGGTGATGTTGGTCAAATCACTGAGACCCCCTCCAGGGGCACACAGGGTGGTCCTGAGGCACCCCCCATGGGACCCCCTAGGACCCCTCACAGGACCTCCCAGGATCCCCCAACAGGACCTCCCAGGACCCCCACCACCACAGGATCCCCTAGGACCCACCAGGGGACCTCCCAGGACCCTTTCCCCATGGGACCTCCTAGGACTCCCGCCATGGGACCTCCTAGGACTCCCCCCACAGGACCTCCCAGGACCCCCTCCTAGGACCCCCCCAGGACCTCCCTAGCATTCTGGACAGGGGCGGAGCCTTTTGCTGGGGGTCACCAGACACGAGCGAGGCCAAGCACGGTCCACCCACTGTGTCCCCCTGGCCCCACGGCCCGTCCCTGCCCTAGAAGGTGTCTGTAGGAGTCCTCAAAGCTCTTCTAGGAATGGCCACCGTGGTAGCAGGGTCAGCCCATGCTCAGAGCTCAGGGACACGGGGATGCCCTGACATCACCTTTCCTAAGCCACAGAGACGGCCCCTTCAATGTTAGAACTTGTGTGTTCAAAGGCCACACAAGGGGGATGCCCAGAAGAACCAACGGGGGCTGAGCCAACAGTTTCTCTGAGCTCTCGGTCCACCGAGCTGAGCGTCCACCTCACTGTGGAACTCAACAGCCTCTGATGCAGGAGCACCCCTCCTGTGTGGGCAAGATTTCAGCGATGTCAGCTGTACATGGGGTGCACAAACTCTCAGTAGAAGTGAACCGACCCACGCCCCTTCCTAAGAGCCTCTCTTCTAGAAACAGAAAAACTCCTGGTGGTGGCTCCAAAGGGCATAAGGCAGTAAGGTGCCACATCCAGCACCTGTCTGCAGGTCTGCTGCTTAGGCCCTGACGTTCGGCTGAAGGGAAAACTCTTCCATGTCAACCTGAACCGTTAGACACTTTCCCTTCCCCAAACATGAAATAGCCAGAGGCTTCTTAGGCCTCTGCACACTGTAAATACCAAATTTTTTGCCCCATTATGCCATGACTAAAGCATCGGCTCCCAGATCCTTAATTTGGAGCTCATCACCTAAACGTCCTGGCGAACATCATGAAGGGTCACTTTACCACGCTCACCCTCGGCCCTTCTAACTGCAACTTAAGCTGCTCACTGCTGGGCGTAAACAAGGACACACAAAACAGAAAACACACAGAGCTATGCCTTGTGCACATTGCTTGCTCTCAGATTACCTCTTGTCCATAAGCAAAGAAGTCAGCATTTGAAGGTCGGTGTAAGCTGTGAGCTTCAGAATCAGTAAATGCTCCTTTATTTTTTCTCCTATCACATTTCTATTTTTTATCTTTCGAATGAATGCATCATAGGCATCCTAGATGAACAGAGGATAGAACAAAATCTAAGAATCTAGTCAACGCTCCCTAAGAATCCAGACATTTTTGTCAAGTTGATTAATGTCCAAAATAACATTTGTAAAATATCTCAGTGAGAGACTGGGTTCTATAATAGTTCATTTTAATCTGCTGATGCTGCCAGAGTGCAACATCCCAGAGATGGATCAGCTTATTCATTAAGTTAAAAACTTACAGTTCCTCAGAGGAAAGGCAGCTAGCTCTCATCTGAGGTTCTCTGTCACACAGGAAGGCACAGTCTGCTCCCCCTCTCTCCTGTCTCCTGGATTCCAATGGCTTTCCCCAGGGTGATTCCTTTCTGCATCTCCAAACGTCTGGGCTGAGCTGTGAGTGCTGAGATGAAGTGTGCTGAGCTGTTTGGGCTATACTGCATTGAGCTCTCTTATGACTTCTCTTTTAAGCTTCCAGCTAATTAAACTAAACATCACTCATTGCGGAAGGCACTCCCCTTAGCTGACTGCAGATGTGATCAGCCATAGATGTGTTTCACATGCTAATGATTCAAGTCAAAAGCAACGGAACTAGGCACCTTCACCTGGCCAAGTTGCCACCTGAATCTAACTACCACCCTGTTCGACTCCCTGTTTGATTGTACAATCTTGGGCAAGTCAATCACGTAATCTGGACTCAGATCCTTTATTTGAAAATGATAGGCCTGGAGTAGAGATAACTTCCCCAAATCTCTTTCTAGTCTAAAACACTGTAATTATAGGACTCTATTATGCGATGTTAAAAAAAAATGCCTGAATTGGAAATGATAATCTGGGTGTGCGTCTCAGAATGACTCTTGTGATGTAGCAAAAGTAATTGCACACAATTATTTTCACACTTCATAAATTCCTATTAATTTCTACTCCATTAGTCTCTGAAATACCCAAGAAAAAACAAAAAATGGCATATTTAACTGAAGAATTTATTATTTTTATGGGTATACAGACAACATATAGACAAGTTTTGATACATAGGAAAACCCTTCTGTTCATCTTTCTTTTTGCTAAGTGAATCATCACAATCATTTTTATAATTTTTAAAACAATACACAGCTTTCTGGGGCTGAAGCAATTGCAAGAATATATGGGTACTGGTATATTACAGCTACTTACAATGTTTAAGACCAGCAATGGAAAAAATAAGTTATTTAAATATTGATTTCATATACAGAAAGTGCAATATTGTTAGTTGTTATATAACTTGCTCAAGTTTCTTCTTTTCTATATCCATTTAAAATCTAAATGACTCGGACTCAGACTATTAAACTTTTTTTCTGAAAATTACACAGTACACACATGCAGCAGACTTAGGGAAGTGACCTTTTTTGCTGCAGTTGTGAAAGCAAACTTTGCACACCAGGAACTGACTTCCAGTGGGCCAGCAGTTTCCAATGTTATCCATACCCAGTTCAGGACAGAGAAAAGGGCCTCTGAGCAAGGCAAGGTGAGGAGAAGACGCCTGCTCCTTGGTTATCTGGAAATGTAGAGTGCAGTGGGGGCAGCTGTATTTCCCTCCAGACAGTTTTGGAAGTAAATTTATACACAATGGATATGTTACCACCTGAGCCAAACTGCCTTTCCAGGTTTCTTGTGCTTTCCAAAGAACAATTTTCACTGGGACTCGGAATTCTGAACCAAATACCATTGATTAGAGCTGGGTATGGCTGAAGCCCTAACCACCTCCAGACATGCTCCACACAGGCAGGCAGGCTTCTCTAGGGCCAAATTAAAGGTTTACAGCAAAAGAAGAATCAATAAACACTTAAGATATTTGAAAATAATAAAAACAACACAATAAGAAAAACTCAGACAGACCCCTTCCAAGTAAAAATCATTCATAGTCTCTAAATTTGATTTTCTGTGCAAAGGGAATGATTCCCAACGAAGGGGAACAAATACACCATTTGGCATTGAAACGCTCGAATCCAGAAAGTTCCCTTTTTGGGTGCTACTTGGAAATTCACTGTTTCTTTTCCTGTGTTGCCCTAACACGAGTTTTGTGGGGTTTTTTTGCTCTGAGAATGTCATCAGGCCAACTGCAAGAGCAGGAAGAGCTGTCCACAGCACCCCTGGGACCTCCCCTGAGTAGTCAAAGCTGCTGGACAAGCCCGGATGGCTGAGCTCACAGGGACGCCTGAACCAGAAGGAGCGAAGTGAGCCGGCGCTTGGAGTTCAGTGGAAATTTGGCAGCTTTAGCTTATTCAACATTTACACAAATTTCACACGATATGTTACGTAAGGTAAATATTACTGAGGAAATACATTATCTTAAAAATGTGTAACAGCACATTCAAAAATACTTCACCTGAGAACATCCTTTTCTTCAGAAACATGCATACAGGATATAAAGGAATGCTAGAGATGGCTTTGTAATTACGGAAATCATTTTTCTTTCTCTTTCCTGAGAGAAATAATTTGTTTTAATGAGTAGATTAAATATTACAAAACTTTTGATAAAGGCCTTATGTTCAGCGTTTCTATTGCAAATGACCACATTTGACGCTTAAAAGAGAGCTCACAATAAGAATGTAAGCAATGGAAACTTAACAGCTGATAGTCTCCTAAATTTGCTGTTTGCTAAAAAATCAGACACTAGACTAAAAGTGGACAGAATATATTTAAATTAGTTGTGAAGCAGTAAAAAATATGCAAATATTTAATATACAGCTAAAGGAATTGGTCTGGCTGCATAATGAAGAGTTTCAATTAAACATATTATCTAAATAAGGAAAGGCGGCTATTGGGGGTTGACTCCTTTTCCCCCAAAAGGCATGTTTAGGCCCCAGGCCCTGGTCCTGCAGGTACAAAGCCTTTGTAACCAGGACCTTAGAGCATGTTATTGGCTATGGGGTGCCCAAACTGAGTCGGGGGGGGGGGGTTCTGGTCCCACTTGGCTGAGTCCTTTTATACACAAAGGACATCGCACAGAGAGAGAAGCCCCAGGGAGCAGCCAGAGGCCGGAAGAGCAAAAGGAGGCCACTGTGTGCAATGCCACGTGACTGAAAAGCCAAGGAGCCCCAGAGGTCACGAGCCACCCGGAGAGCCAGCGCTGCACCTCTCAGCCAGGAGGTCCTGCTGTCAGGCTAACCCTGCGTGTGGCCTTTGCTTAACAGCCGGTATACTAAAATAGAGGAGAACAGCTTCATTACAAAACTTAAAAAGATAAACCCATTCCCTTTCAGAAACACTTTTCTGGGACATTCCATCTTACAAGGATTTTTGCAAAAGTGACCTATTGGCTGATTAATTTTGGAAATACACAGAATCCCAAGTCAATGCTGTGACAGCGGCAATAAGGTAACAAAATACGCTGGTCAGAATGAAACGCAGTCGCCACCCCACTCCTTTGTGGTTTCCAGCAGCTTTTTACTGGATTTGTAGTGATTTTAAAGCTGGAAGGCCAACATGACATTTGTCTCTGATAAACACCCCTACAAAGTAAGCCACGTTAAAATGAGACAATTAGAAAAGTATTTTTACTGAAACATCCCAGATACATTAGATTTTGAATTACAGTTACAAGGTTGTGAAAACTAAATAGATAACTGCTTAAAAGCTCATGTTAAGGCAAATAAAAGCTGATTGCTAGAAAGCAATTATTCAAAGGTCTTGTCCACCCGCAGAACAGAACCTCTTCTTTCCTGTTGTCGGATTTTCCTACTTCTCAATGTGTGAGGACAGCTCAGGCTGTGCCCCGAGCGCTGCGCGGGCCTAGGATCCTGCAGGAAACGCTGGAGGGGTGTGAGGGGCCCTCAGGAGCCGCAGCAAAGGCAGTTGGGCTGCTGGTCATCACCTGGTTCTCCTGCATTCCGAAACTAAACAGAAGTTCTGGTCTTTTCTTTGGGGGTTGAAGAGAAGCCCACCACGCCTGTCAGGGGCTGTTCTGGAGGAGAGAAGGTCTGCGAGGGGCTTGTCACCCTCTTCTGGGTCTGGTCGGCGTGTCCAGGGAGTTGCCCAGCAGCCCAGGCAAGGCAAGGGGGGCTGGCAGGGCCGGCTACACAGCCTCAGGGCCTGGTGGCCGTTCCAGGAGCCTGGCTGCGGCCATCAGCTTGTTTCTGTGCCTCTCCTCTGCGATGCCAGCCTGCTGCAGGCAAGAGTGGGTCAGAGAAGGCAGCTGGCTCAGCGCGCAGACCCCCGCCGCAGCAAGGGCACCGCTGTACATGGGCAGCCCAATGGACACCAGCCAGGTGGACACGGACGACACGCAGCCTGGGGACAGGGGCTTCCTGCAGATCTCAGTGAGCCCACCACTTGGGATCTGGACAAACAGAAATCCGGTTAGAAGGACGGCAGGTGCTGCCAGGAAGGTGACACTGCTGGGGCAAAGGTGGGGGTGACCACATGAGCCCCATCTTCAAGGTAGCACTGCGCTTATAGAATGTGCATGAATTAGAGCAAACCCAATTAAGTGCTTGAACTTCCAGACCATAAGCATTTATGTCTCACTGCCATGTGATCGTCAAGGAAAAATCCCTACAGGATTAGAGGGGCAGATGTGAGGAAAGGAAGACACCTCTGGGGGACTGTAAAATAGATTTTCCACTGTTTAAGTCTACACTGACGACCTAAAAAACTAAATACTGTAATTAATATAATTATAAAGAATTTAATATGCAATAATGTCAGGTTTAAGCAAGAAGTGAGAAATGGACATTTATACTATCTTGTTGGAAACATAAAGTGCCACACCTCTCAAGAAAGACAATTTGCTAAAAAGGGTGAAAATCCTTGAGATTTTGCAATGTTCAGCAAAACCTCTTGAAGAAAACTAACTCCTTAGAAACTAACCTTCGACGTTTTGCAAAGATTTTTTAACAAGAACGCTCTCCACTGTACTGTTTACTACAGGACACTGAAATACGAAGCGCAACAGTTGTAGTAACAGAACGATTCACAGCGCATCGTGGTGGCAAGCACAGGGAAAGGGCCAGCCATGTGGGGTGTAGGGGGGTGCCCGTTATTTTTCTTTCAAGACTATTTTTCAAAGATCGAGGCTAAGCCTGTTGCCCCAGCCCCACCCAGCCACCCCTGCAGCAGCTCCCGTGAGCTGCGCCTAAGGACTCCAGTCCGGAGCTCACCGCCATACGGTGCTGCTTCCGCAGCAGCTTCATGCGGATCTGGTCCATGTGGGCGGCCACGTCCCTCTCGGGCTGGTCCAGGTCTTCCGCGAACCTCTGGACAAGGGCTGCAGGGATGCCGCAGCGGCCATGCTGCGGGCAGAGCAGAGACGCGGGGTGAGAGGTGCGAGCACTGGGCTCAACACACACGGGCAGCCTGCACGGAGACTCCAGCGGACCCCACTGGGCAGCTGTTTCCTTTACTGGCAGAGTGGACGCCGAGGGGCTGCTCCACCCCTCATCTGACAAGTCCCACTGAGCTCAAGGGACATGTGTGAAGCACTGCCACGTCGCCCTGTGCTTCCAGGGCAAACGTGCCCACCTCACTCCACTGGACCTCTGCCAGATGTTCCTGCAGGCTGTGCTCAACACTGTAGGGACAGCGACAAACCTGTACCCAGAGACGTCCCACAGTGAGCTCCAGGAGGCTGCTGACCACACCCATTGCCCCTGTGGAATCCTGGGCAACTACTACAGCTCAAGAGTTTTCCGTGTGCCCACCCCTGCTTTACCTGCTCCTAATACAACTTATGGGGGTCATGATGCAATTTCTCATCGGTTACATGTGGGCAAACGAGGTGGGGAGATATTCATGTCTGAAAACACACCGAGACACAGAAACAATAGCTCAGGGCTCCACTAAACGTGGGAACCAGTTCTGGCACTTGTCACCCTCCCTGCAAAGAATGGCTGCCCAATACCCACAGCAAGCATGCGAGAGCCGAACCCCAGAACAGGAGTGTGCAGGCTGTGCCTGCGAGGTCTCTGGGCCAAGGGGCTGGCACTGAGACCTCGCTGGTAAGGCAGGGCCAGGGGCCTTGGTACCTTATCAGAATAGGGCTCCTCGGTGAGGTCGATGCCCTCAGTCTGCAACTTGCTTTCTGCTAGCATTTCCAGATCAACTCCTCGAGGGCAAGAAACCTTCCTGGCCAAGGCTGGGCCCAGCTTCCGGCCGTGCTCCTGCAAGCTGACGCTAGATGGGAGCTCTGAGAGCCAGGGGGGCGGCCTGGTGCTTGGGGAGGAAGGCCGAGAGGCGGGCGCCATGGGGCAGGCCCTCGGGCTGGAGGGGCTGCTCTTCTTGAGTGGCAGGCGTGGCACACTGGGGCTTGG
The DNA here is from genome assembly GCA_004026745.1 of Myrmecophaga tridactyla. NCBI lineage: Eukaryota > Metazoa > Chordata > Mammalia > Pilosa > Myrmecophagidae > Myrmecophaga > Myrmecophaga tridactyla. The sequence goes on from PVIY010048448.1 coordinate 14,745, forward strand.
GGGACCCCTGCCAGGGCCGCTGGGGGCAGGGAAGAACCCAGTAGTGAGGCGCTCCCGGCTCTTCTTGGCAGGAACGGGTGGTGGCTGCGTTCTCGCCTCCGGGACCCTCTGCTCAGCATCTGTTCCTTCTTTGGTGCCTGGGGGGTGATTTGGTCCTTCAAAATTATGCCCTTTCCTGGGACCTCCTGGAGGTGTCCTTGTCTGGGTATGCTGACCTCTGGAAGGGGAGGCCTCAGAGCTTTTGGGCAAACACTGAAGCGACAAGCCATGTGCAGGGACTGAGCTCAAACCATCTGGTTTCTTAGTCATAATTTTCTGAGGGTCCGAAAACCTCTTGCTTTGGGTCCGCAGCAATGCCATGTCTGCAGCAGAATCTTGAGCTGGGGGATGCAGCCTCCCTGGGGCCGGGGCTACCTCTTGGGGAACTCCCAGGGCATCCTGAAGGCAGGGCTCTGAAGGCTGCCCTTGGAGGTCACCCAGGGAGTGGGAGCGGGCCCCGGGCTGCACCGGGGAGCCCTCCAGTGCCTCGCAGCTCCGGCATATGGATGTGGGAAGGCTTCTTCGGTTTTCACTCAAGCTACTTGGCCCCCGCTGGCCATGGCTCGGGGCGGGCTGCGGGGGGAGAGGCCGGCTGCCCCTGTCCCCCTGCCTCCCTGCGTCCAGTGGCATCAGGGGCAGTGCTGGGAACAGGTGGTTCCTGAGCAGAGTCTGGGAGCTGGGTGCCGGCAGGGTCTTGGCAGGAAGGGGCCCCGACTTCCGAGCTCTGCCTGTGAGACAGGAAGACAGACCACACTTTAAGGGACAGGCGACTGGATGGACACCAGGCACAAGGTGCAATGGTGTCACTGGGTCTCCCTATCCCAGGTCCTGCAGTTAGTTTTAGGACAACTCTCAGTCTTGTCCTGGGGCTCTCAGAGGCTGGACCCAAGAGGGGGGACGTGGAAAGAAGGTGCGGGAGGCAGGGTCTTAGCTGGGCCAGGGCTGGGACACAGTGGAGCTCAGCTCCGGAGCTTCCACCGCGGCTCCCTCCAGCTGTTCCCCTGGTGCTTGTTCACAACTGAGTAAATGTATCTTGGAGCTAAACAGCCAACCTGGGTTCAACCAATGAGTTGCCAGAGACAATTTATAACTTGTGTAATGGCCTGGCAACGGCCATCACAGATGGAGAAACAACACTATGGCTCTAGGCCTGGAGAAGAAGCTGCAAGTCGTAGACCCGCCTCAGGTACAGGAGGAGAAGAGGAGCATCCAGCTCTGCTCACTGGAAAGCTACTCTCTTGTAAACAGAGGTTTTCTTCCTAATCTACTCTTTTACTAAATATTCTAAATTACATATTTTAATTAGAATTTTAACATTTCCCCATTAAGATATCTTACCCTTTCAACAATTAAGCAGCAAGAAGCTGTGGTGGTTGAGAATCAAGGTCAGAATCAGGTGGCTGAGAAAGGACAAAGTCTCTGCTGTGAGGGAAAAGGAGAAGGGGCCCTGGCACCGAGGCACCACATTGCTGTCCCTAACTTCACTTTAGTTTCAAATTAGTAATGTTAAGTGTATCACATAAACTATAATTCTAGACACCAAGATTTAGGGTTCAATCTTGGGAAACTTATCTCATAGGAAACTTATTCCTGCAAAGGACAGGCTAAGCCTACTTAAAACTAGGCCTAAGAGTCACCCCCAGAGAACTTCTTTTGTTGTTCAGATGTGGCCTCTCTCTCAGCCAACACGACAAGCAAACTCACTGCCCTCCCCGTCTACATGGGACATGACTCCCAGGGGTGTGGACCTTTCTGGCAACATGCGACAGAAATCCTAGAATGAGCTGGGACTCAGCATCAAGGGATTGAGAGAATCTTCTTGAACAAATGGGGGAAGAGAGAAATGAGACAAAATTGAGTGTCAGTGGCTGAGAGATTTCAAACAGAGTCAAGAGGTTACCCTGGAGGTTATTCTTATGCATTTTATAGATATCCCTTTTTAGTTTAAGGTGTATTAGAGAGGCTGGAGGGAAGTACCGGAAACTGTAGAGCTGTGTTCCAGTAGCCATATTTCTTGAACATGGATATATAATGATATAGCTTTCTCAATGTGACTGTGATTGTGAAAACCTTGTGTCTGATGCTCCTTTTATCCACGATATTGACAGATGAGTAAAAAATATGGATTAAAAATAAACAAATAACAAGGGGAACAAATGTTAAACTGAGTAGACTGAAATACTAGTGAACAATGAAAGGGAGTAAGGGGTATAGGAAAAAAAATAGGGGAACAAGGTTAGAATCTATTAAGTAGAGAGAAATACTAATGGTCAATGAGAGGGAGGGGTAAGGGGTATGATATGTGTGAGTCTTTTTTTCTTTTTATTTCTTTTTCTGTAGTGATGCAAATGTTCTAAAAAACGATCATGGTGATGAATATATTACTATGTGATGATACTGTGAGCCACTGATTGCACACCATACACAGAATGTCTGTATGGTAAGGATGTTCTTGCTCGTATGTTGTTTTGATCACACAGAATAAATTAAAAAAAAA